>ML975283.1:19660-77624 GCA_010015605.1 Decorospora gaudefroyi
CAGACGGCGTGATTGCTGAAATCGCCGGTTCCTTTGATCAGGGCGTAATGGCGCTTCTCCTCAAGCAGCGAGGAGACGAGGTCAAGATCACAGAGGAGGTGGTCCAAGCAGCAGCGGGGAATTGGGATAGTGGGAAAGAAGTCATGACGCTTCTCCTCGAGCAGCGAGGAGACGAGGTCAAGATTACAGAGAAGGTCGTCAGAGCAGCTGCATGCAACCCAGGCGGCGAAGGGGCACTGCAGTTCCTCCTTGAAAGGAATCCGGCGCTACCGATCACAGAGGAGGTCGTCAGAGCAGCTGCATGCAACCCAAGAGGCAAAGACGCAGTCGAGCTTTTGTTAAATTTTCACTCATGCATATCTATTTCAGAAGACGCTATCGCATTAATAGACGAGGACGAAGTCTGGACCGGTGTTCTAGAGTCGCCTCCCTTCTGTTTTTACGATGCAATGCTTATGAAAGAAGCGAGGGAAGGAGTTTTACGGAACTTGAAGGAAACAAAGTCTTTCTTGAAAGCCAAAACTGTGGGAGCAAAGGAAAGCAACGTTAGATGAGATCTTGATCTCTCGAGTATGACGCTGGGTTCGGATAGGCTACAGATTTAAAGCTGCTCAAACTTGCGTCGAGAGGCCAGACTACAAACTAGTTCGATTACAGGGCAATCGGGCTGTTTATGTATGCTTATGAGCGATATGTAACGGTAATCTAAGTGATTTGGCACCAGATGTCGCCACCACGCGCAGGGAGGACGGCCGACCCGCACCGGCCATACCCTTGCGGCAGCTTGCCACTGCAGTAGGACTCATGAAATGGTGTCGTTTCGCCGTTTCTGCAGAAGCTGTGAGCGAAGTTGGGTCCGAATGTGAACACGTGCCAAGCAACGCGGAATGTCCCTGTCATGTGCCCTATCGGGCCATCGGTGGATCACTTCGCCGATGACCACCAAGCGCCGCAGAAATCCCGGGCTGGCTTCGACGCGGCCAGTGGACTCCGCCAGGATTTCACCCTTCGACCTCCTCTCTCAATCCTCGAAACCACCCAACCCCACGCTCCCTTCTTCTAGATCTAGTAGCGCAAGGCTCACATGGATATCCGCTGCCCATTCCACGGCCATCGTACGCGTTTAGCCTGTAAGCGCGTTGTTCGTCGCGCCTTGTCGCCATGACAGATGCAACGCGATCAGCGATAATTAAGGAAAAGCCTATTGCGCATGGGCTGCATGCGTTTCGCGACTCTGCTCAGTCGCTCTCTCAGGGTCTCGATGCGTCTACTTCCACGGGGGTGCTAGGTCGGATAGATGACGAAAGTAAGGATTTAGGATAGCGGACCGTCCATGCTGGTCTTCTAACAAAGATAGGTCTCCAGGATCACGCCCTTGATCTCCTATCGGCGCTGCAAATTCTCCCCGCCTCTCGTTCACTGCCATCTGGCACCGGCGGGAAGAATCTCTTCAGCGATTTGTCCCGACTCAACCTCGCAGTCAACAGCGGCGACTTCGACGTACGACGCATCATACTGCCTGGAGTGCGCTACCGTAATATCCACCCTGCGTGTCGATGTCGGTGCCCTTGTCCAGCAGCAGCCGCACTACCTGCTCATGGCCTTCCGCTGAAGCAGCCTGGAGTGAGTTGCCGTACTCTCCACCTCGCGCGTTGACGTCGGCACCCTTCTCGACTAGGAACTGCACGATATCTAAATGACCCCTGCTCGAAGCTGCATGCAATGCGTTACTGTACTCTTCACCTTGCGCGTTGACGTCCGTGGCGGTTTCTAAGATCAGTCGTCACGTGTCGAAACGGATCTCCGTTCTTGGACTCAGTCACAGCTTCTTCCACTTCACGCCACGCGAGCCTTGCAACTTCAGTGAATATTTGTATGTAATAGGGCATTCCAGGTAGATTTTAAGATCCTTTCCGTAGTTGGAAATTGGCATATCAACAGTATAGAGCTGAAGAATTGCAATTGTCGGGATGTTTATCTCCACGCTTCCCGTCCCAAATCGATAGCAACAGGCCAAACAATTCGGGGGATGTAGATGAAATATTATTCTCGCGTCGGTACAGTCTCTCAGTCTTGACATATAGCCCTTGACAATGCAGTACTTGATCAAGAAGGTCTAAAACCTTCAGCTTGTCCACTCTGTTGCCGCCGTCGCCGCCGCTCAGACTTTCGTGATTCTCTCCCAGCCTACGGATCACCTCCTCTGCGGTCTTGCGCCTTCCTTGCTTAATGAACAGAACACCCAGATCGTATAGCTTGTCAGGCTGAGCTCGTCTTCGAAGTGGGAGGTAGCGTAGTGCCGCCGTAGAAGGTCGGGCGATGGATGAAGGGGAACGACGTAACGTCCGTCCCTGCGTAGCGAGACACCCTGCGTGACGAGACGCCACAGACACTCCCAGGTGACAAATCTTAAGAATAGGGGGATAAATCTCACGAGCCTAGTGGTAGATGGGGGAATTATTACGCCAAGCAGTGGTAAGGCGGTCTTTTGCCGCCAACACCTGTCTGTGCCACAGATTGCTGTGGCTCATGAGACTTGCGGCTGGAGCGTAGCGAGTGAGGCCAGCACAGTCTAACCGCTTCCGGTTGATTCGACTTGCCATGCAAACTGAGCTGACACTCATCGCCTTACGAAGTTGACTCTCATGGCTCAACTCGAACACGACCGCAAGCATCCAACACAAGAAGAACTTTGTAACAACCAGGTATCGTCCTAGAATGCCTCCCCCTTTATCCTCTTCCGCGACCTCCACACGTCCACCATTCCTCACCACGATGCTTCCCGGGAGGGTGACGATAAAATGACGGCAACCTCTTTCCCTTCCCATAGGTGCACGCGCGGGTGTTTGATGTGGCATTCCTGAGGCCTGATGGGACGTCTTTTGACTTCTTGGAGGATATTCTTGGCTGTGGCACGACTGGCATCGTTCTGCGATATGGCACAAACGCGATCAAAGTCCCAAAGAAATGGGATACTTCGCCATACCTAACGATTCTCGCCGCTGCGTTCCGAGGGTCTGCTACAATCTTCCATCCAAATCAAAACGGACCTATTGATTGCTAGGCGATACATTCAAAGCCTGAAAAGTTGCAACCGTCTGTGCTGTTGAAATCGCAATGCTAATTAGTGCTAGCACTATAGTTGCCACACCCACAAAGATGACGCTCCAGAACGTAAAGTACCCTACCGTGTCCCTACGGTCCTGCCACGCTTGCCGCAGATTCCTTGGCTTCTGGTTGTTAAGGTAGAACTCCAATTCACGGAGCCGGGTCGCAAAGGTCGGGTAGTCCGAATATAGCTCCTTATCCCGAGGCGCGTACAATGTGGGACAAGCGAGAGGCTTGAGCAGCGCATCCATGTGCATGTACATGTCGATCGGATACGGCGCACCTCGTTTCAGGAGGGACGCGATCTTGGGGCAAGAAATGGAATCATAGTGAGGGCAATTTCGGGGATCGGCATGCTCTGGTGGGATGGGCATGGAGAAATAGTGCTCCAGCACTTTTTTAACTCGCGGGCTGGTGAAATCGATGCGAGTCCTGTGATCTCCATTCGCACCGTCGACGTTGTTGTACTGGTACTTAATAAGAACGCCGTAGTCGTCCGACTTGTCGTGGTTGAACTTGGTTGAAGATAGAGACGACTTAGGAGAAAATAGAAGACGATACGTCATCTCTAACTCTGTGACATAGTTAAGGTTGTAGAGTTCCGAATGGCCCCTTCCCAAATTTTGCCGGTGAAAGTATACTCTAGAAGAAGTTAGCAATAGCCACCAAAAACGCTTGTGAATCGAAGAGGATGCTCATCTAGTTTCGCGTACCGACACGCGAAAGCTGAAAAAGGTCTGATGGAACAAAATTCAACTTACGAGAGGTTTAAGGCAAACGCGTCGTAATTGTGCGGTGGATACCAAAAGAGACCAGATTGTTCAATAGCACCAATGTCCCAAAACACGGACAGTGTCTGGCGCCCTTCATCAAGCTGGAGATGTTCCCGATAGAAGTGAGTCCACTCGAGACGGAGGTTTCCTTGTTTAATGAGTCTGCTGTAGGAGAAATCGGCAGGCTTGAAATATTTGTGGGTCATGTATGGTGTCGTTGGTTTCTCGGAAATGAAATCCCGTGGAATTTGATATGCTTTTTCAAGCACCTCGAAGATAGGCATATCTAGATTCAGCGGTTCGTGGAAATTAGCAGCCTCAGGATCGAGAATTGATACATGGTTCGTGTCGCATATTATCCTGTAGATGTGGAGCCATAGAATTGCCTTGTCCGTTTCAGGCCCATCTGCATGAAAAGCTTGAGACCTTGGGGTGCACCATTCTAGAAGATGTTGTAAGGTGCATCGTCGCGCACGCTCATTGATATAATCCCACGATGTCAAATGCCCCGAGGGCCTGGTCTCTTCATCTTGCCACAAAATGCGTCTGAAATATCTTCCCAAATCGATGCACAGCTTGTGTTGATGGTAAGCAGTCCAGCCAAGTGGAAGGTACAATTGATACGACATTTCAAGTTCAATGAACGGCATATGCGACTGATGCACTTCAAAATCAAAGAATGCAATTGAAACTTCCTCTCGATCACTCTGTGAAGTTTGATTGGAAGAAACGATTCCGGACGTGTCGTCTGCAGTCGTTTGCCCCTCGGTAGGCAGCGTGTTCCATTTTGGACTGGACGAGTAAAATGGCAGGAGACCATCGTTTCCGAAGCGATGGATGGAATCAGCAGATTGTCGATGGACGGACTTGTCTAGCAAAATGTCAGCTTTGTAGAAAACCTTGGGATCTAGTCCTCAATCGTCAAGTAACTGACACAAATAATCGACCGGTATGGATGCCGTCTTCAAAACTTGGTACTTGGTGTTGGCCTCGACATCCATCGCCTCAAATTCAGTGGCCCTATCGCCAATGGATCGTTCATCAGAGTCGGGCTGCCCAGGTTGACTAGGTGCAGGTTGGTGTGCACCAGAAATTGACCCGTCAGGATCATTGGTGCTGGTGTTGTTGTGCGAGACTCGATGATAGCAAGTGCACCGCGAAGGATCTCTCAGAAGGTTTGCGATGTCTATGACTGCGTCGCACATTCGATCGAGCTGGGCCGCTGTTGGCTGGCCTGATCTTGGTTGTTGTGGATTAGCGTACTCCACAAGCTCCGAAGCTCTGCTTTCCGAGTCGCCCACTCCATCGAGCGCCGAGTTGGGCGATGTCATTGCGAAGATTTAGGGAGAAATGGACATGGAGTGATGAAATATCTTCAAAAACGCGCTGCTTCAGGCATGTTGTGTGTTATAGCTTTTACGAAAAAAACGAAAATTGTAGTTTCAGCCGCAGCTGAAACTTGAAGGACCAGCCGTATCGGATCCCCATGCCTGTCCCGCTAACGTTAACTTACACCGTCATGATTATGCGGCAACGTAACAATGGATGACGTGATGTTAAAAATAGAACATGACACATGGCTGCTAAGGGATCAGATCGAGCATAGCGCGTTTTTCATCTGCTAGTAGCCACAACGGTCTCTACGGTCTATCACGCATCCCTCCGCGTTGATTTAGTGCCTGTAGAGCCACCGTTGCGGCCGCCGCACAGACAGACCGACAAAATTTGCGAGCAAGCTACACAATATGACCTGTTCATCAAACGCAGCAACAGTCGCGACACAGCAACACCAGAGCGACGACGAAGCCCAAACGCCCTTACAGCCACACATCTACACAGCATAGTCACTAATAGGTTTCTAGTCAGCCCATCACCAACCGACAAAGTTTGCAACGTCCCACTTCGACGGAGCCTTCGACTGTCGTGGTCTGCTCCCCATCTATGCGAAAGGATCGCATATCGTGGAATATCTCTTCCAACATATTCGCCCAGACTGAAAGCGCCATCCGCTTCAATTTGCAGAAGGCGCATAAGGAACGAGGTTTCGTCGGCCTAAGCAGGGCAAGTCATGGAGAAGAATAGTAAAGTATCTGATATGTAGCCGTGTTGGCTGGTGATTGTATGAATCAATACTCCAAGGACGAGGTTGGGTGAGGTTGGCGGGGCAAGCGGGGCAGGCGGCAGCCATGAGCTGAGCTGCAAAGGTTAGTAACACGTGGCTGCATAAGCTCGCTTATTTAGCAACATCGAACAGAATATTGGAGGCGTAGTACTTGATGCTGCCACCACTAGCAGGGATGATGGCCGAGCTGCTCTGGCCACACCCTTGCGCTGGAGGCGACGTTTTCTAGATATGGCTGAAGAGAAGAGTGCTGTATACAGCTTCTGGATAGGGTAGTGCCTTGCTAAGCATGGCCAACATTACAGCTCTGCTAGTACTCATCCCTCACAAACACGAACAATCCAAAACTCCTCACGACCCTCAAAGGTCGAACTGGAGCACCTCTCTACGGCCCTAGAGACTGCAGTGCCCATGTAAAGAGTCGCTGGTTGTTTGGCCGTACGACAGCTGAATCACCAAAACATATGCGCTTGCAACGACGGCGTTTTGCCAGTAGCGCTCGGTTGAAACCACTTGTCGAAGCGCAGGCTTCGATTTCCAGGCCCGCCGCGTTCTGTTTTATCTTACATCCTTCCCATCACATCGTATTCCCCTTCAACGAGCCGAGACTAGAGCTCGTTGCGGCTTGGTCTAGGAATCGGCGCCGGTGGACTCGAGAAGCATGAGGACGTGGTGGGCTTGATCAGGTCTTTCGTTCGGTCAGCGGAGAGAACAACAGTGGGTTTTGGAGCTTGAGGGCGAGGAAGCTATCGGGGTCATCGTGCGTTGGGACCGCATCTCGAAGTGCGTAGGATAGCGATGTCGAAGCTGGTTCGACGCTGGAGACACGTTGGCTGACTGACAAGCGCCGTGGCCGTGCGGATCTTGGCACTGCTTCCAATCCCAAGCCAATAATTAGCCAGGATTGGAGATTCGCTTCCGTTGGAAGTACCAATCAACATGGCGGCCCTGCATGAATTTGCCCACGACGGCGCACACTAGGCTGATGATGGCTTCTGAGCATTACGAAGGAACTCGTTTTTAGTGAGGAATATTCTTGGCGTTCCCATCTGAACTCCAGATGAGATCTTCAACGACGACGTTCGCCACGACCGCAACCGGCGAGACTGCTGTATACAATTCTTTGGAGCTTTTAGATACGATCACAAAGGACCTTGTCACTCATACTTTTGGGAGACACAGGATGAGAAAGAGGAGGCTGACAAACTTCTAGAGTTGGAGAATGCAGCAACTCGGGCATCCTCTAACCATGCCCAACGCAGGGCTCGCGCAGCACTCCAGGAGCTTGGTGAGATGGATATAAACCTTCAGAAAAACACTAGAAAGCTTCAGCATATCAAGAAACATGACTATCATCGCAGGATCAAGTCAAAAGGTGGTGTAGATGGCTATCGCCACGGCGAAGGCGCTCTCATAAAGGTCGCTCATGGATTAACTCACTTAAAAACCAAGGTATCACCTGTCTATTACTTGAAGATAGAGCTCCTCCTCACAAGTCTTGCATTGCAAATGACTACCTACAAGTTTAGAAGGTTGAGAAGATGGCTTGGCCAGGTTACAGTCTAGATGTGAACGCATCTGAACATGCCTGGCCATGGCTGAGGAGTCACATTACGAAGCAGTTTACTCCTTTATGTAACGCAGCTCAGTGTCGTCAACAGTGGGAGGATGAGTGGGAGGCACTGCCTCAAGAACTAATCAATAGGTGGGTGATGGGCATTCCAAAGGTGGTGCGCAAGATTATTGAAAATATGGGCAGAAACAGCTTCTATGGGTGAGGCGCAACCCAAAAAAATCGCTATATTGATAGATTACCATACAACTTAATAGCCTCATCTTTTTTAGCTCTTATATTAATGGCGTTGTGTTGTTGCTTCACTATTTTGTATGGCCGTACAGCCAAAATTGTGAAGTTGGCGCACAGGCCAGAAAATATTCCTCACTAAAAACGAGCTCCTTCGTAGAAGAATGTTCTGAGGCTCGGACAAGGCTATTCTACGAAAATTCGGAGCGATACAGTCACAGTAACTTAATAAAGTTTCTTCCACCAGCGCACGAGCCATCACCACCGGCACATGTACGCAAAACTTCGACACCACGTATCTCAACCACTGTATAAGATAAATGATTTATTTTTTGGCCAAAAGTTGCGCGTATGATCAGTGTTTGTTTGCCACCCTTGCGCTTTCTTACATGCAGCAATTCGTCGTGGCATACTCATGATGAGGCGCCTGATCAGCTTGGTTGGTATGCGACGCCAGCACTCTTTCAATGCACTACAAAAGCCATCCCACTCTTCCTCAGTGTCGGTATGAGAACTCGAATACATGGCATATGTGATGCAATTCTCAATAGACTTGAAATTATCTCTATTTTGAGTTATCTCTCTCTTCTACAGAGCGCAACCTGCTCCTTTATATCTACGGCCTCAACTTCAGCTCTTCGGTCTGGCCGACGGTCAATTCGATATTCTCGGTCTCACCGAAAGTCTAGAATTTCTGTCTCTCCGATCAGATATCACCGTACTTTCTAGACCTGTCAACAGCTTTGGTATCCGCAACAAGCTGAAACCACGCGCTAATAACCTGAGGATCCTCCTGTAGTATCCTCTGACGGTCCTTTGCTCGATTGAAAGCCATTTTGAGCTCAGCCGAACGTGTTACAAACCGCTCAGCCCATCGCTTGCCTATTGGTTGTCCGCCATGTACAGCCAGCAGTTTATCCGCCATGTCTGCCACCTCACACAGTCGGGGCGCGAATCCCCGTGAGTCAAGGTTGAGAATATATTGGACGATCGTGTGCTCTTCAGTTGCAGTCAGCTTCTGGCAATTTGTAGGTGTTTCGACTCGAAATGGAATTCCTTTAGCGCGTTTAGAGAGAGTGGTGTTTGACGTTAAATGCTCTAGCAGCGGCTCGATGGCTTCGGAAATGGCCTAATTTATAGGCTTGAAGGGCAAGCTGGAGCCTACCTTCGTGTTCTTCTAGTAACGCGTTGTGTGGTTGAGACATAATAGGATTGTTGACGTGGTTGTGGTCCTGGCAAGTTTTGTCGCTTTTGGTGGTTTGTCGCTCTCGGTGATGGAATACGTTATAGTAACTAGTTTAACTATATGTAGAGTATAATAATTAATGGAACAACTAAAAAGCACGTAGATAATCTTAGATATCTCTATTATGTCTAGACGTACTAGACGCTCATAAATTTCCTTGCTGTAAAGACGACAACTTAATACATTCTAGTTTACTACTGCTTTACGAACACAACGAAGCTGTTTGCAGGTAGAACAACATTAAGACGGTTGGTAGTCACCTGAATTGCCTGTCCGTAGTTTCCGATATTCTGACCGCCATAGAACGCTGAGTCGCTGTTGAAGACCTCTTTCCAGGTCCCATTGGGAATGGCCGTAGCGTCTTTCCACACCGTGTATCCATTGCTGAACGCTGAGTTGTTCAAGCTGCCCACTACAATTACCTCCTCGTTACCACTCCATCGCTTGAACGCAATCACTCGGTTACTATTAGACTGGTGCAGAACATCGATGTTGTGGGATCGAATGGAGGCTAGCCTTTTTCGTAGGCTGATAAGATCCCGGTAGAAGTGAAACATGGATGCACCTATCCCATCTCGCAGTCCGATGATGTCTTCCCGGTGGTGGATGAAGCCTTCGTACTTGTAGGGCTGCTGAGCGCCCACCTCCTCGCCCATAAAGAACATGGGGGTGGCTGCAGAGAGAAGTGATAGACCGTAGCACAGACGGCACCGGGCCTCGGCCACGGTGCGTGTTGGACCAAACACAGGCGCATGATTCACGGCGACCAATATGGTGCGAGCAGTCCCTTCAGCGTTACCGGCTTCGTCGTGTGATTCGGGGAAAACCACTCGACGATATTGCGTATTGTATAAAGTTTCCGAGAACTTGTCGAACTCGAGCGCGTTGTTTCCACCGAATCCTGCATTCAAAAGCAGCCGAGGCCGACCTGCTGAATGGTTTGAATCGCCTATAAGGCTGTGGTAGAATTCAACCTCCCACCTTGCCTGGAATCCGAGTCCATCCTGTGCTGGTAGTTTCGTGACTGCATCCCACCGTGTGTGATCTTCCGCGATCAGCATCACTGACGGCTTGATCATATACAGGGTTCGACTCCATTGACGCAGAAACTTCTGCCCGAATACATTGGCATGGCCAATCTCGCGCCCATCAGCGTGAAGCTTATTGTCCCGGTGAATGGCATCCGTCAGGTCAACGCGGAGTCCATCGACGTGCATCTCCTCGATCAAGAAAGCTGCACTACTGATGAACTGCTGGCGAACGTTTTCGTTCCAGAATCGCGGAGTGTACCCGCTCGAACCGTTGTCGATATAGCCTCCAGACGAATCCGAATACTGAGAGCTGCGTCCTTCATACCAATAGTAAATATTGTCCTCTGCAAGCGTGGAGTCGTAAGTCCATTCAGCGCGGGTTGCTTTTTGAGCGTAGTGATTATAACACACATCCTGAATGACGGCGATTCCATTCCGATGACACTCGCGCACGAAATGGCGATACTTGTCACGACCACCAGCGCTTGACTCCACGCAGAGGTGATGGGTGTTTCCATAACCCCAGCCCACTTTTCCCTCGAACTCTGCCATGGGCATCAGCTCAACCGCATTTACTCCGAGTGTGCGCAGATGATGCAGTAACTCAATAGCGTCGCTCAAGTCGCCGCTCGTTGCCCTTCCAAAACCGAGCGAACCGATGTGTAACTCGTAGATGACCAGATCGTTTAGATTTGTCGGAACTGCCCGGCCATGCGAAAACTCAGTTGCCCAGAACTCCTCAGCGGCGATAAGATTGGGCGCTGTCGATTCAAATTCTTCCCTTATCACATCAGGGTCAATGACAACGCTGCAGCTGAGAAGGCCATCCAAAGTCTCAACACTGCCATCCCAGTGCGGTGGTTCCTGATCACCTTTCCCAATTTGGCTGCGCGAGAAGATATCGGTGCGGTAAACTAGCTCGCCCTGTTTGTTGCGAACTTTATACATGTATGGGAGGCCCTGGAAAGTGTTGTAAGGATGTTCTGGGCTGCCCTCCCAAACCCCGTCTCGCGATCGGGTCAGGACCACCTCTGGACACGCATTGTTGATCCCTATGCCCTGGTCATCGATGTGGCCCTGGTTCAGATAACCGAAGACAACGGATACTGCTTGCGCGTTTGGTGCCCAGACAGCAAAGTGTAGCAAGTGATCTCCAACCCCCGTTGGAATGCGTCTATTGGCGCCGAGCCGACGGCAATATGTCAAGTAGTAGCGTTCGACTTGTTGAATGGGAGCTTCTGTATTGGGCCCCTGAATCTGAAATTTCAGATACCGCTCCGCGGAGTTGACATCCTTGACCTCTGTGGGGACCCCCCAAAAATTGGAGAGCCCATTACCATCTAGAACCACACCCCATCAGAATGTTGTACCAACATCAGCCAGATCCAATGAAACGGAAGTAGTGAACACGGGGCAGCCATCAGGGCCAACGATCGTCGCCATAGGGCTCTCCGTCCATTGCTCGGAATATCGGCCATTGCTATCCCAGCTGCCTTTCAAACGCGGGTTCTGAAATATGGATCGCTTCAGACCCGTGACGTACTCAAACGTGACGCTTACAGACTATGACATGTGACATGTGAGACGGCTTTCTTTTCTGCAAAGGGTCCCTCTTCCCTTCGAATACCTTTACACTAGCGGCCGACAATTATATTTCGGGTGGCCAGTATCACGTTGCGGAATTGGTTCAATTTTCAGAGGCCGTTTTATCATCTGCTCCAGAAACCCGACGATGCCGCATGCATGGCCAGACATGCACGAGTTGTTAAAATTCTAAGCGCCATCGCAGTTGGGCTTTCGCGGTGCGACGACGTGGACTGCGACACTCAAAAATATACAACCAACCAAGACGTCATTCCCGCAATAATGAAGAGGCCATCACTATATCACACACAGAACCTGTCTCTTGTGGCGGCAGAGATTGCTTGGGCGGCTGGCCATCGTGACTTGAACTCTACAAATTGGAGCGGGGACCCGGACATCGATGATACTATGTTTTACGGCACACCTCTCTGGCTTGTTTCGATCATGGAATTCCAGAACACACGCTCTGCTTCTAGATGGTCCGCTTCTAAATGGCTTCTAGACCGTGGTGCTGATCCTGCGTGGACGCATCTAGTATTTCTTACTACACCAGCCCATTCCCTCGCCCATTACCTCGCTCGTTATCCATTCCCATTACGTTCACCTGGAACTTTCGACGAGGTAACCAGTCTCCTGACCGCAGCGCACCGCGACAGGTGCGTGTGCTTCTGTTCTGATAGAGGTCGAGGTTGTCATGTCATTGGGAGTGCGGTTGCGAGGACTAGGAGTGTGCCCACTTACAGGTACTCCTTTCGCAGGGAGCTGCAACCAGGCCTCTTCGCACTCGTAGACAGCAACCGCAGCGCAGCATGGTTGAGTTCAGCCATACTTCGCGTATTGACCTTCGAAAAACTGTCACTCACGCACACATGTTGCGTTCATATTGAGTATACCTCCAACGTATCCAAGAGCACAGTACGCTTCACCCCACACGAACTAACATACTAACTTAAAAGCTTCTGCATTCAAACTGTACTAACATCACTCAACATGACTCAACATACTACCTCGAAAGCTTCTGCATTCAAACGAAACTAGCATTACTCGACAATGTCTACTCAGCAATAAGCAGCCGTAGAATCAGCATCCCAATACCGACCCCGTAGCCACACATAGACACGTGTGCGAAAAACAAATTCCCATGACCGAGTGTCCTATCATTGAGGCTCATAAGTTTGCAGCAACCCCATAAACACTTGGTGATACCTCTTGGCCGTCTCGGGATCCAAAACACCGCCAGCAGCTAGAAACTGCGAAGTCGTAGAGAACTAGTCATCAGACTTCATCTCAACGTCCTGAGCCTCGCCCTTCTTCTCCGTCTGAGGTTCCTTCCCCAGCGCCGCCTTATCGCCTGCCCCGTCCTTCATATCCTGATCCTGATTCTGGTCCCTAGCCTCTGCGTCATCCTTCACAGCCGCAACACTCGGCCGTCCAATCGCACCCTCAATGTCCAATTTCCCCTGCTTCTGTGGCCCTGTATCCTCCATACCAATCTTCTCGGGTCCACGCGCATGCGGCACTTCTTCTTCACCCTCCACAGTCTGTATCACCGTGCCCCCGCCTTCCATTTCCCCAAACGTCGTCCTGCTGGGCTCCGTGGTCATGGTATGCGGGTTATTAAGCACGATGCCCGCCTGCTGTTCCTGCCGCAAAAGTTCACCCTGTGTGACCGGGCCAGTGGAAGGCAACGTCTCGCCATCGGGGTGCGACGACGCAATCTGCGCTACGCTGCCGGCGGAGATCGGGGACTCTGGGCGTTGACCACTGCCGCCACTGCTACTGCTACTGCTACTGCTACTGCCCACCCCACTGAGCATGCCGACCGTTACTGTTTCTATGCGGCCCGCGCCATTGGGACCGTCGACAATTTCTGTGGACTCGGATATAAGTTCGTTTTGGCCGCGGTTCTGCAGCCAGGAAATGGGTGTGAGGAGGGCGCCGCCTAGCGACTCGTCGGAACCGAGGCTCGCTGACGTAGACATTGTGGATGATGTACCGTTCAAGAGTCCGCCGGCGGTGGGCAGTACGGCTTGCGGGAGGGGGAATATGGTGAGCGGCGAGGAGACGGATATGACGCGGTCGAGGGCTCGGAGGTAGGGCGGGAGGTAGCGGTAGCGGCGCTTGGGCTCGAGGATGAGTTCAGCTAGGCGCTGGATGGTGTGGGGGGGATCTTTTGGGAAGTTGGTGGAGAGAGTTGTTCGTATTGAGGAGTAGAAATTTGTGATCTCTTGTGGCATGGTTTGGGATTCTGAGGGCGCGGCGAAGGTGGGTACGGGCGGTCGTGGAGGGGTGGCGGGCGGGGCATTCTCTTTGTCGGTGGCGTGCGACTCCTGGCTCGATATGGCATTCGAGGTACTAGGCCGTGAGGGCAGGTGTGTGGTTGTAGAGGCGGTGGGGTTGGAGTTGGAGTCTGTGGGCAGCTTGGGGAACTCGCTGAGTATCTACCAAGAAAGTTAGATATGCTACCGAGTTTAGGGCATGTGTTCTACCTCATCCAGGCGATGCAGAATGTACTGCAGCGTCTTGGGCCATTCTGCTCTGTGATGGCGCGCATTAGCAGGTACTCTGGCGGCGATGACGGTTGGAGGGGCGCTCACGAGTCGAGCGAGCCGTCATCGGCGGCCTTCTGGAGGATTGCCTCTGCTGCACACCGTTAGCACATGTGCCATGCTCTCTCGACCGCCGGAAGCTTACCGGACGTCATGCCGTGGTTGGGATGCTGGTTAGAGGCGCGACTGCGACGATGCCGCGGTTTTCTGCACAAGTCCGATCGGAGCCGTGAGACGTGTGCAACGTGACGTGGGCCGCTTTGCGATCTTTACTTCGTAAGAATGTCGTTTAATTGGCCGAAATAAGGCGTATGAACCGTGGTCGGATCCGACGACGCCAGGCCAAGGCGTTGTTTGTGAAGCTCCACACCAGAAACACGAACCGTGCCTGCGCCACACGATGCGATGGACGCTGCAGGCGGGAGGCGTCGGCGGGCTATAATTAACCGTAGCTGACCAATGAGAGAAGTGCACGGCCATGGCTCTAGCGTTGGGAGGCGGTGCTGAGGGGCGCAGTCCGGCTTGCATCCCAGCTTGTATCCCGCGCTGCTCGTTGAGCTGAAGACGGTCGAATTAATTAGTTTTAAAGCTGAAGAGGCTCTCGTTCACACCGCCCCCGTCAGCCCATCCTTGTTGTGCATAGTGCACATCTGCAGCTCTCCATCTACTGTGTAATATTGTAGTAGTTATTGTGTTCTGCAGCGTGCATCTGGTACCTACCACCGCCCAAGTACGGAATAGCGAGTGGGCCCACCCCTTCCCTCAGCCTTCCACTGACTGTCGTCTCCACATGGGACTGGGGGTGCCAAACGCCATCACCGCAGCCTGGCACCGCATCACCCGACTCGGCCTGTTTATTACATACTCCGTCTCCTCCCGCCGCTCGCGACCTACTAGCTACCTCCCTCGACACTCCCTCGACTGGCACCAGACTGACCTGCGATACTCTCTCTATCTTGGCGCCATACATTGCTACCCAGCTAGCCTTTCCCCCCTCCGCCCTCCCTCCTCCGCACCGCCAAGCCGTCCCTAGTTTC
Organism: Decorospora gaudefroyi; assembly: GCA_010015605.1. Classification (NCBI taxonomy): domain Eukaryota; kingdom Fungi; phylum Ascomycota; class Dothideomycetes; order Pleosporales; family Pleosporaceae; genus Decorospora; species Decorospora gaudefroyi. Next base: position 34,915 of record ML975283.1, read on the forward strand.
AGACACGCGCGCACACCTCAGCGCCGCCCAGCGTCCCCGAACGAAAGCAACCCGTCTGGTTTCAGCAGCGCACGCATCGTCTCAGCTCGGCCGACCCCCTGCCAACCGCCCGAACTACACTTCGCTCCCGCGCAAACACTCTCCACCAAGACATTTGATCCGCTACTCCCATCCTCACACTCCAGCCGCCTCACGCGGCTGCCACAATAGCCAAAATTTCCCACCACGAGGCCCGCACATCCCTCCTGGGAGGCCAGCCGCTCCATCGTGACTACCCGCCCTACGCAAACACGTCCCATCAGCCCCCATATCCTCCACAGCCCGGCTTCAACACCCAGCCTGGGGGTTACCATCACCGCGAAGGCTTCCCCACCACACTCCCACCGCCCGTTCGACGCGCGCCCAGGATGTACATCCCCAACACGCGATGGACCTGGGCCTTCATGCTCACGGCCATCTTCCAGATCATCATCGCCCTGTGCCTAGAATCGTATGTTTGCCAATGCGCCGGCCTCTGGATACACCCGACTAACAGCATCGCAGATACGTCTTCGGCAGATTCCAGAGCGATATACACTTCGCCGCAGAAGGCGCCGGAGCCCAACCGTCGCGCACCATTCCCACATTCCTCGCCGTCTTCATGTTCGGCTATATCTACCAGCTCTTCCTCACCTGGGACGCGCTGCGGCTAAAGAACACGATTCAAGTCATCGGACTTGTTCTCTACAACATTGGCATCCTTGTCTATGCCGGTATCCAATTCGACCAGATCAAGGATGCAGCCGACGAACTCAACCAGGCCGCCTTCATTCCCGCCGCCTTCTGGACGCAGGTCAAGCCCATGCTGATCGCTTTGCCTGTGTTGATGGCCATTGCTACCGTGATATTTGCTTTTGAGGCCTGGAAGTTGTACGACGAGTTTGCCTGGACCATCTACAAGCGCATCAGTGCCGATACACGGTTGAAGAGGCGCTATCTGACATATCAGGTACGAATGGCCAACTGCCGATTCACGTGCGCTATACTAACTATGGCAGATTTACATTGCCCTCTTGAAGTTTGACTTTTTCTTCTTCTTGGCCTTCACCGTGCAGTTCCTCGTCGTCGTGAAGAACACGAAGACGGTCGAACTAGCGCTTACCGCAGCCGCCCTCGTCATCACTTTCTTCCTCCTCTTCCTCGCCGCTTGGTGGGTCCGCCGGGAGTCCGTTGGCGGCATGATTGTCGTCATCGTTGTCTATTTCATTGCCTTGGGCTACTTCCTGTTTAAGTTGATCCGAATGTACGTTGCGGACGCCAGTCGCCAGCAGGACTACCAACCGGCCCGCAAGTCATTGACCGCCTTCGCTATCCTCACGATCCTGCTACTCATCTTCACCATTGTCACCGCGTGCCTGTGCACGCACAACTTCGGCAAAGGCCTGAAGCCACATGTCAACGACAAGGCGGAACAGAACGATAAGGCGTACAACACGGAGATGCCATCTTTGAGCGGACCCACGCAATCACAGCGGATGGAGATAGATTAGGCGACCTTCTTCACTACCATAACTTTCAACAAACCAAAATTTTTACGACACGATTACTTTGGATACCCGCATCTGTGAGCATGGCTCCGATCATATACCCGAATGATTATTAGCGGGACTGGCGTTCTTCAAATCTAGGGATCCTTTCTGGAATATGTATGGGAGAGAGCAAAGGTGATGGGATACAATGTCGCATCCAGTTGCAGAGGGGGTGTATGCCACAATGATGTCGCACTATTTTCCTATTTCTTCCTCCCAACCATCATTTGTATAACTATTATCGATCCTTTCTGTATCCAGGTGTTTACGCTATACCCCCTTCATGACAGGCAGCTGGATTTATGGCGTTATGATCTCGGTTGTGCTTTGAGAATTATCACTTCCTTTGTCATGTCACTGCATCGTGCACGCTAGGGGGACCACGCTAATACGCTTCCAACCGCGAGTCCACGTGCCATGTGCGCGGACCCTTGCACTAACGACATCATTGCTTCTTGGGTCCCGCGTGCGCCAGCAAGCTTGAAGAGCTAGCTTCGGACACACAACCACAGGCACAACTACACAACTTTCACCCTTTGCCATTTGTGTACGCCCCCACTGCACTGCAGAATTTGTCCCCTTTTTATATACCGTTTCGCGCTTCTCACCTTTTTTCCAATTGATCGTCGCACCTTCAATCGCACGTTGGTTCTTGTCGCAATAATGGCGTTCCGCTGGTGAGTGAGTGCCATTGGGAAGAGTGGACCGAGGGGGTTTTGAAGGCAGAGAAGCTAATTCAAGTCGAAATCTACCAGGTACCAGACGAAGCTTCGAACAGCACCGCTGTTGACACAGAGTGTTACTACCGCGGTACGAGCCCACTCCCCACCGCCTACGTCACACGATTCGCGCTCCCCGTTCGCGGCAACGAGTTCGCACATTGGTCTGCGTGGACTAGGCAGGCGATCAGAATACAAATAATGGATGTTGAGTGTTGATCAAGCGGGGCTGATACATGTTTTGTGTGCAACAACAGGTCTTATTCGCAACCGGCGACACCATGGCCCAGCAAGGCGTCGAGAAACGAGGACTAGAAAGACACGATCCTATGCGTACAGCACGCATGGCCGCATACGGAGGCGGTACGTTCGCCACACACTCTCCCACTTCCTCTCAAACTAACCGCCCGCCCCCCCACCCACCAGCCATCTTCGGCCCAGCAGCCACAACCTGGTTCGCCTTCCTCGTGCGCCGCGTCAACATCCCGTCCTCGCCCAACGGAACGATACTCGCGCGCGTCGCCTGCGACCAATTCATCTTCGCGCCTATCAACATGGCCGTCTTCCTCTCCTCCATGGCCTACCTCGAGGGCCGCAGCCCCGTGCAGAGACTGAAGGATGCGTATTTGCCGGGCTATCAGAAGAATCTGATGATTTGGCCGTGGATCCAGTTTACGAATTTTAAATATGTGCCTGCGGAGATGAGGGTGCTGGTTGTTAATGTTGTTAGTTTGGGTGAGTGCTATCCTTTTTTTGGCGGGGGAGGGAGGGTTCTTGGGGTGGAGGGGGGAGAGGGTTGCAGAGAAGATGTCTGTGGGGGATGTGCTAAATGAGTCTTGTGCTAATGGTTGGTGTGTGTAGGTTGGAACTGTTATTTGAGTTATTTGAACTCGGGTGGTGGGACCAAGCCCGGCCTCCCTGTCGGTGAGACGAAAGAGGGTGGCGCGCTGCCGCCCTCGTAAACGGCTTGCTTGTCTTGTCTTGTCTTGTCTTGTGAGGACTAGTGGTGCTGTGCATCGTTCGGAGAGGGTGCAAGGTTGGGTTGGAGGTTTCCATGGGGATCTGGCATAGCATGGGCATGGGATGATACCCTTGAGCGGTCATGTCGTGGGATTGTTGTTGTTGTTTTTTTACTGTTGGTGGCGGGAAGTGGATAGGTAGACGGTTTTGTTGCTAAGTAAGGTATCAGTTAAATTTGATGGAATCTTGAATCTTTTTATCATCTATGTGTTTACGGTTATATTTTGTTGACGTTCCGTCTTTTGCAGTGCTTCTATTTTCAACTGGGGATTGGATTTTGTTATATAGTAGTATAAGAATCTATTCACGAAATTGCTACACTCGATTGTATATACTCTATAGTAACGTATACTTAACGTGATGTCAAATAAGAAAAAAAAAACATCACACACTTCTCACTTTGAAGCCGAAGAAAAAAAAAACAAGACGGAATTGGATCACAAACTTAATCTATTATTGCCCCCTTCGTCCCCTTCCTATCGTATAGCCTACCCACACTCCAATCACAGTCCCAACCCCAGTTATACACTAAAAACTACAAACTACAAGACACAAATCCTACCCCACACTCATTCCCCCCCCCCCCCCCCCCCCCCCCCCCCCCCCCCCCCCACAACAACTCAAACAACCCCACAATCCGCCCCATATCCAAGAAGGAAGCACAAGGGCAAGAAAAAAAAGGTAGTCCATAAAAGAGTAAAGATTAAACCAACCGAAAAAATTTGTTTGTTCCCAAGAGAAAAAGGCCAAAAAACCAAACGCCCAAAGAATGCAGTATTAACCGTGTTTAACCCCAGTAGCCAAAAAGAAAAAGGAGGAATGACGAGAACGAGTTACGGCGTAGACGTGCATGCCAATGGTGCTGCTTGTGGGGAGGGTGCAGCGGGAGGGGGAAAGCAAGATACAAGAAGGCAATCAAAAAGGACAGAGAGAGAAAAAAAACCCCAGGGGAAAAGAAATACGCCCGTAAAAAAAAAGAGAAACTCCCTAAACACCCAATGTTCTCTGCTTTCAGCACACAAAAAGTAATGATCCAATACAATCCCACTTTCCCCCCACCCCCCGCCCCCCCCCCAATCCTGAACCCCCGACGCTTCAAAACTTTGCTCTCCAAAACCATTAACAATGCTGGTTGGGGGGCTAGGATTTCGGTATGCGCATCTGACTGACACATCACCGACTTCCTGTCCTCTGCCTGCCCATGCGTCTAAAAAAGTCCATGACCTTCTTCGAGCTACCCGAGCTTCCCTTGTTCCCGGACCCTTGCTCATCATATGCATCGGCGAACCGTCGGCTCTTCTGCAGCACTCCTTTTCTGCTCTGCTGCGAATTATGCTCATCGCCGCCCATGCCTTGCGGGTAGGGATTCGATGGGTTCCGCTGCGAAGACTGCGCGTGTGCAAACTCTTCACTATCATCTGTGCGGTGGCGGTACGGCATATTCATGCTCGGGTGGTTTCCTTGTGGGTTGGGGAATTTCTCGTCGGCGATGGGGGTTTGGTTTTGGTTGCCGTAGGCGTCAAAATGTGTCTGGTTGGGTGGGGCAGAAGAAGGGCCGGCTGGTGCGCTGGTGTTGGGGTGCCGAATCCGTGAGTTGCTGTCCTGTTGGCCATCGTAGAAACCGTGCATGTTACTTCCAGTGGTACTCTGACTAGGAGACCTGGAGTCTGCGCCGCGGCCAAATGCCGATGCACTGGGCCGAGAGCTGGCCCGGGGTCGAGCATCGGATCCACGGCGAGAGGACTGTGCCGGTAGGCTTTCTCGTTGGGCTGAGAACGACTTGGAGAGGGAGGAAGGAATGAGCGAGAAGCGACGGGAGGATTTGTTGCTGTCGCCGTTTCCGGTACTCTTCCTAGAGAAGCCGAAAGAGGTGCGACGGCTCGAATCGGTGCTCTGTCTTGGGTTGGCTGGCGCGCTAATGGCATCGTTGGACATTGGGCCTGCCATGGAAGTGGGAGGGTAGCTCTTCTGCTTCCTCTCCTCAGGGTAACCGTATGAGCCCTGGGATGTGAAAGAGTCCTTGGGATCCTGGCTGTAGGACGGCTGGCGGCCAGAGAACATGGATGTCATACGTCCTAGTGTCTCGGTAACCGTGTTTGACCGTCTGTGAGTAGGCTTTGCGCCAGATGGCCCCATTTGTACCGATTGTCCTCGTTGCGAGCTGGGCTGGCCAATGGTCGGAGGCTCCGCAGCGTCAAAAGCCTCTGTTTGCACATACGGTGCTGAGATAGAGTATTGTTTCCCCTTGGGTTGCGAGAAGCGCCCTTCGACATTCGTCTGCGCTACTGTTGCGACAGACGGCTGCCCATATGAGTTTCCTCGGGATGGTAGTCTTGAAGTACCCAAAGCGCCACCTGTGGAAGGACGCGTAGCCGAAGGGGGTGCAGTACCGAAAGCTGTGTAGTCGGAAACAGATCGCTGGGGCTCTTGTCTTCTACTCGAGTTGTAAACTGCACCAGAAGAACGAGGAGGTTTGGTACTCGTGGACGATTGATATCCATCTGTGTGTGGAGCCTCGGACTGCTTGCCGCGTGCTTTCGGTGTGGATTCTGCAGGTGGTGAAGCTTCGCCGCGCGTGGTCTGCGACGCCGGTGCAACATACTCGACTTGGACAGTTCGGCGCTTCGTGTCGCGGGTAGTCTTGGGCTTCTCTGAGGGATCCGCATTGATCTGCTCGCGCTTCGTCTGAAGACCGCCGTGCGCGGAAGAGGAGGCTGTATGGGGCTTGGTTGGTTCGCGAACGGATGCGCTTCTCGCGAGGGTGGGTTGCTGCTCGAATGTGTCTTCTAATCGCAAGTTACTATGATGGTCCACGGCAACAATTGGGTATGAAAGCTTACTGGAGTAGACAGAGGCCTGTTGGTTCTCGGCCACGTTCGTGTTGCTCGACGTGATGAAGCCAACGACATGGGAGTAGTCAGCCAGCCAGCTATGACGCGCAACCTCAAACAGATCGGCTCGTTTCCGAGGATCGGGGACCAGGATTCGCTTGAGAAGATCTCTTGCGTGTGGTGTGACGTATTCGGGGAATGTCAAAGGCGTAGATACGATGTATTTATATAGCAGATTGATATTATCGCCCTCGGGGTTCGCTGGATCGTCGTCGAAGGGAAGGTAGCCTGCCAACATGGCGTACTGTACGACATTAGTCACTGTGCATAGGTCATTGCTGGACAACTTACGAGAATGACACCACAACTCCAGACATCCACTTTTCGGCCGGTGTACAGCGATTCGCTCACAACCAGCTCGGGCGCAGCATAGCAGGGACTTCCGCAGCTGGTCTGCATGAGATCGCCAGGGCGCTGTGCGTCACTGTTCTCAAGTCCAAGTGATTTAATAAACTCCTTGTCTCCCAGGCGGTATTCAATCTCTTCGCTGAGCTCGTCGTTCGGATCGAAGGTGTTGGCAAAACCAAAGTCGGTAATGATGATGTTCTTGTTGCGATCGAGCAGTAGGTTCTCGAGCTTGAGATCTCGGTGCACGATGCCCTTGCGGTGTAGATAGCCGACGCCCGAGATGAGCTGGGAGAACAGCTTCCGTGCCGGGCCGTCCTTGAGGTAACGATGGTTTAGGATGTAGTCGAACAATTCTCCGCCGGAAGCATACTCCAATATGATGCCAATGTGGCGCTCGGTTTCGACCATCTCGTGCAGGCGTACAATGTTGGGGTGGTCGAGGCCGCGAAGGATGTGGATCTCGCGATAGATCTTCTGCAGCCGGTTCGCGTTGCTGCCCAGCGTCTCGCGTCGGATGAGCTTGATGGCGACCTCAATCGGGCTGTCGCGTTTCCATCCCATCTTGACTTTGCCGAACTCACCCTCGCCGAGCGTCTGGCCGAGGATGTAGTTGCCAAACTTGGAACGCTTCGCATTGTCCGACTTGGAGTGGTCCTGTCTGCTCTTGCCTGCGCCGCGGCCGCCATCGTCGACGCCTTCGCTGCCGACGACACTGAGTCCGGTGATCGGGGTCAGGTCGGTGCCGGAGGAAACCGGGATGCCCTCGGCCTGCCGAGCCTGTGCGCGGGCGATATCGTCCTGCGTGTCCGAGACGACGATGCGGTTGATGACGGCGCTTTCCTCGCGCGGGAGACTGGTGTTTACGGGCGGCTGGCCGACTGCAGTGGCCGAGCGGCTGTGTGCGGGCTGCGACCTGCTCGTGCCTCCCGGTTGCCGCGGGCTGTTCTGGCCGCGGCGACGTGACTGGGACGTCTCGTCGCGTATCCGCTCGGCCTGTGATGCGTTTCCTGCCGTGGACGACTGTGTGCGGTGCGACGACGATCGCGGCGGCGGCTGGGGCCCGGCGGCCATGGTGGTGGCCGTGTGGTTCGTGGCGGGCGAGTTCTGGGTCGACGGGGGCAGTGGCTGCGCGCGGGGGGTGGTCAGGGTGGAGTTGTGTGAGGCGGCGGGCGAGTGGTGAGTCTGCGGCGTGGTAGGCGTGTTCGGCGACGCGCCATTACTGGGTCGTCGCGATGGGCGGCGAGCGGTGCCGGGCGAGGCGGCGACGGGCGATTGCTGTGGATAGTACTGCTGACCATGCGGCGGTTGCGATGCCACGGCGGCCATGGTATACTGCGCACGCGGAGGAGGTAACCCTGATCGAGATGGCGATGGGCGTCGAGGCAGCGCAGACGAGCTGGTGGCCTTCCTGTGCGGGCCCCAAGTTGCGCGGTCACCGTTTGTGGGCGGACGCAGAACTGGCGGTGTTGCGCTGTCGAATCGGCGAGGGCGGGGGGAGCCCTGGAGTAAGGTGCAGTGCGGTCACGGTCTAGTTCCCGCGAGCCACCCAAAGCTGCATCCAGTTGCCCAGCTGCACGACAGGACTCGATTGGGATTGTCGTTGGGGGAGGGGAGGGGTCGCGGTGAAGGCCGATTATTACTCTGTATACCTGTTGGCGCGGTAGGTAAGTACCTAGGTAAGCAGTGAGGAGCCCCTTCACGTGTGCGTCAATGCAGCGAAAGTGCGTAGAATGCAGGCTGGCTCTGCTGCTGCTGCAAAACACAGCGCGCGCGTCTGCTGGGCGTGTGGTTGACGTGAGTGGAGAGAAGAAAGGCGCGGCTGAGGTTGGTCTCGATAATTTCGGTAAAGGGCTGGCTGTGGCTTGGAGCTTGGAAAGGAGGCGGATGCACATCATCGGCCACTCCAGCATCACCAGCATAAAAAACCAGCCGTCCGCGCTCGAGCCGTCAGTACAGACTACAAACCTTGCTGCCCCAGGCGCGTCAAATTATTATTATTACTACGGAGTCCGGACGTAGAACCACCAGTTCCGCCGCCTTCCCAGCGCCAGGCCGAACCTCGACACTACACTCGTCGACACTGGTCCTGGCCTCGGCGCCTGCTTTGGCGCGCACTCTCTCCCCACGCCGCCTCTCGAGACGCACGGGAGCAGCCCTCATATAAAAGGAGTAACATGCATGTACAGGCGTTTCATACCACCCCCCCCACCCCTGCACGCGTAAATAGCCCGTTATGCGCTCGCCCTTGAACGCCCTCGATATCTATTACTGTATCTATACAATACAACACCACCTCGTCGCCCTCGAATACTATTAATGTCGCTTCCCTCGTGCATCTAACAGTATCTAACTAGGTAAGCCCGACATCCGTTCGCCCGTGGGAGCCGAGCTCTATCCATTGTCAGTCTTTCACGTGTCGGGACGCGTTCGACGAACATCAACACAACAAAGAATAAATGCACCGGACATGGCTCAACCACGTCGTGGAAGTTTGGTCGCCCATGATGACGCGCGAGGACGGGGATCACAGCTGCCCTACATCAGCCCTAACCTGTTCCCCCTGAGCCCATCGCAAGGGCAACCAGGCACGGCGACAAAGACCGAAGTTCGCGCACAAGACGACGCGTCTCACAGGCCGGGCTGTAAGGGGGGACCAGCCCTGCATGTCTTTGCATTCCTCGTCAACATGTCCAATAAACGACCCTTGCCTGCATCTTGTACGAACGTCTTGATCTTGCTCAAGCCTGCAGCTGCAACATGTGTACATGTACAATTTTCTTCTTTAGGTCGTGCGGATGGTGTCTTCGGAGATTACTTGTTGAGCGTTTTGGTTTGCTTGCCCTGCCGGACCCACCTTCCCGCTCGCGTTGCTCAACATCTGCGCCGTTAGCTCCAGCTTGCACTTGCCGCCGTGCAATAGAACACAAGCACCAAGATCATGTGTCCACGAATTGCAGGCTTGACGTCACAGTAACACTGTGCCTGTTCTTCGAATTCATCTCGTTCATTCATCGCGTTGATCTCGCTCATCTCGTTTGAACCTAGTTGATACTCTGCCTTGTCATAGTATAGTTATTCAAGATGACAATAACCCGTCTTCGTATTCATCAGTGTGGTTTGGATATTGATTACCGTCCCTCGCTCGACTTGCCTCAGATCTTGATCTCATTTGGCAGCCCAATCTCCATGATATCGACACCCTTCTGCAGCTCACTCTTGGTCGGCATCTTGTTCCTCCTCATCAGCTCGGCGCTCTGCAAGGCGTTGTTAGTGTCTGAACTCAGATGGCTTTAAGGGACACTTACCTGTGTCATGTATGGATCCTTCATCATCGATGCAACCGCAACAACAGTCTCCCCTTGGGTGTAATATGCAACAAACGACGGCTTCTCCGGCTCGCCCTGGAGGATCAAGTCGTCGTATCCGCCAGCCGTGTTACCGCAGTATCGTAGCTGCGACCCAAGGGCTGACCAGAAAACAGGGATGAACGGCTTAGCCTTGGAGCCCGGGTTGTTGATCGAGTTAGCTACTGAGCGACCCGCATTTTGTGCGACGTTCCAGTGCTCTATCCGAACAGGCGACCCATTGCCTCCGGGGCCGTGGTAGGGATACGTTGCGATGTCACCGATTGCGTAGACATCCTTGAGACCTTGGACAGCAAACGACTCGTCCGTCTTGAGTGAGCCGTCCTTCTCTAGCGTTACGCTCGAGTTGTCCTTGAGATACTCGGTTGCGGGAGCGACGCCAACACCCTCAATGACGAGGTCGGCTTCGAGCGCTGTGCCATCCTTGAGGTGTACGGCTCCGACCTTGGAAGAGTCGCTCTGCGATGGGGTTGCCTTGTCTACGCTGGCGCCCATCTTGAACTTGACACCGTTCTTTTCGAGAAGCCCGCGGAAGATGTTTCCAACCTTCTTGCCCATTACACGCTCCATTGGCTCTGTAGGCTTGTCAGCGACCGCCCCCACTGTAATGGGGATTTTGCTTACCCGCTTCCATACCGACGATGGTGACGTCGTTCTTCATGCTTGCGAGGCAGTTGCCAACCTCCATGCCAATGAACGAACTACCAACGACGACAATTTTCTTGCCATTATCTCCAACAGCCTTCAAGATGTTTTGCGCATCCGGCAGGGTCCGGAGAAGGAACACGTTGCCCAAGTCGCCTTTGAGCCCATCGAGCGGTAGCCACCTGGGGGTTCCGCCAGTCGCCAGCACCAACTTTGAGTACTCGTGTTCCTTTCCAGACATGGTCGAGACCTTCTTGCTCGAGAAGTCGACACTCTTAGCCTCGTCTTCGATGATGTCGATCGAAGCATCTTTGTAAAATTCCTTCTGTCTCCAGGCTGCCTTGGAGATATCAGCTAGTAGGGCCTTGGAAAGCTTTGTCCGGTCGATTGGCTGGTATCCTTCTTTGGAGATGACGGTGATCTTGCCTGTGTATCCTCCACCTCGAAGACCCTCAATGGCACCAAGCGTACCAGAGCCGCCTCCAATGACCAGCACCTTGTCCTCACTCACTGACGAGCATTTGATGTTGAGGTATCTCCGGTTGGCTTTTAGAGCGTCTTCGGTGGTCTTGACGTATACGGCGCCGTTCTTCTCGAACACTTCGTACTTGGCGATGGGATCGAGGGCTGGTGCGTCTTCCACGTCTCCGGTTGCGACCTTGAAGCAAGCTGTGTGACGTTAGGCGACATTGTAGAGCACATGTCAGTTTGAACGTACCGCCGTGCCATGGGCATGTCAGCCGACCCTCAGGTGTCAGTACGCCCTTCACCAGCGGTGCTCCGTAATGTGTGCAATTGGCCGATGTGGCATGGACCTGATCCTGAATCTTCAATAGAAGCACTTTCCCACCCTCGACGCCCTCAACCTCAGCCTCTTGCTTCTCTCCATTTTTCATCTGCAACGACGTGACGTCCTTGAGCTTGAATTCTTGAGCCATGCTTGCTGTTGTGGAAGTGAATGAAGCTCGCTGCAGACTGCTTGTGGGGCTGAATTGGAGCTTGAGTGAGGTTCGCAGAGGTCGTAGAATTCGTAGAGACTGCATTAAAGAAGAACTGGCGGGGAGCACGAGGTGGCTGTCTATGTTAGATGGGCCATGCAGCTCGAAGCCGTGTAGATGACGTCTACTGACAAAACGGAAGCTGCTGATTTGCTGCACGTAGCTAGGAGGGCCCGCAACACGCCCCCACCCCGCCTTTTGAAACATCGTCAAGCAGACATACCAAATTCGTATCCTTTGCAGTGCATCTGCATCGACGGGTATCGCCCGTAGTGGAACCGGGGATAAAGACTTTCGACTAACGACCAACAGGAAGACCATGAATGTGAAGAAAGTCGGCTCCTGAGCTGTGTGAAGCCTGGTGCTGTCACCTGTGATACCACGACGGGCGACAGCAAGTGAGGAGAAATCGGATACAATTAGCTTGCAGAAGAAAGTACTGCGAAGACGCTTGCGATCCTATTTCCTGCTCGGTTGCAGCACGAGAGTTCGAATATGGCTCGTCAGTGGCACAGCTACTCATGCGAACTGATCGCTAACTGCAACAAACACAACTTTCCCATCAAACCTCCCCATTCCCCACGATGATGGAGCCTGCGCGCACTTGACGGGACTAAAAATGCCTTCGGTAACCTTGTCCGTAACGTCAGGCGACCGACTAGATGTTTCCACCCTCTCAGACCTAACTATAGTCTTCTGCTATCCGCGTACTGGAGCAGCTGGTGAAACCATTACGGAGGACTGGAACTCAATACCCGGGGCACGAGGCTGCACACCGCAGGCCTGCAGCTTTCGAGACGAGATGGCAGAGCTGCGCCGCCTCGGTGTAAAGCACGTATTCGGCGTTTCGACTCAGGACACTGCTTATCAGAAAGAGGCCAGAGACCGGCTACACTCTCCCTACCAACTCCTGTCCGACGAGCATCTGGAGTTTGTAAAAGCCCTCAAGCTGCCAACGTTTGGCTGGCAAGACAAGACGCACATTGCGAGATGCGCACTCGCTATCCAGGAGGGAACCATTGTAAACGTCTGGTATCCCGTTTTCCCTCCCGGTACGAGCGCCAGAGAGGTTGTTTCGTGGCTGAAGAGCAGAAAATAGTATAGGCAGGTACTCTTTTGCTCCCCTGAAACAACATGGGTACCGCATCTGGGGCATATCTGCGAACGCCTGACTCGAGTTCTGCAGTGTGGCCTTGCGGCTGCAGCTATCCGGCTGCATCTATCCGGCTATGTTGGTTGCGCGGGTGGGCAAACATTGCGAAATTGCATCACAGCTGCGCCTGTTGCTTCTTGCGCAACGTTATAGCCGTTCCAATGGCTGCATCGCTTTCGCTTTTGCGCGTTGCTCTCTGTCATCTGTCGCGATCAAGTATTGGTTTCTGGTCAAGGTTTGACGCGGTGCGACGTTGGTTTGCGCACTAGGGATCGTCAAACCACCAGCCGAGCGTGGATCGACCGTACCGTGCACTTCGTCAATAAACATTAGCCCGTTTTGCCGGAGCGTACAAAATACAGCCTAACCCACCGCCGCCCTGCATGGCGACGTTGTCGTTGTCGCGTGAATACTTTCAACTGGGGACCTTCGTTCATTGTACACCTACGCAGTTGTCGGGACCAACACCACTTTCATTCATACCCTTACATCGCTATATGCGCGACTTCATTTCTATCCTTATGTAGAAACGCCTACGCCGCTTCGATACGCGGATGAACCCTCGCTGCAACCCATTTCCTCTCTTGTACTAACGAGATACCGACGATCTTTAATAATAATGTCTACCACTATCGCTACACGGCAAGCGGAACAAACCACTGCATCAAATACATCGCGAAGAGCCTCCAGTACATCTACCACGCTCCGAAGACGAACTACTACACCTGGTTCCCTGCTCGCGTCCGCATCGCCTACAGAGCTGCGCACGAGTCTCGAATCAGATTTCTCTTTTGTTCTTGAGACAGCCTCTCCTACGCCGAGCCAGAGCAATAGCGATACTTCCAGTGTCTTTCCTACCGCAAGCATTGCTATTGGAGCTATCGAAACTTGTTCGACCGACGACGATTGCGTAACAGGAAAAACATGCTCGAATGCGAAATGTGTCAGCAGTAGCGTTGCTGCTGCGCCTTTTGGTGGATCAGGGTCCGAGCCAACTTCACAACTAAGCCAGGCATCGGCCATTGGTGTCGCTGCAGGCGTGGTCGGCTTCATGGCACTCGTGATCGGTCTTGGATTCTGGTTCTGGAGGAAGAGAGGAAATCGCCCGCGCAAAGAATCGATAGAGACTCCCTCACACAATCGCAATAGATCAGCTTCGAACGCGACAGATCAGAAAACTCTGGTGGCTTCATTACCAAATAGCCCACAGAGTGCGGGATTTACCCACCAACAGAGCATGCCTCTGGGTTTCTCCGCTAAAGCTCTTGAATACAATCAGGCTGAGAAGAAGAATGAGGACAATGGATCGGAATCGAGAAACAACTCAAGCGACGTAAACATGGAGAAGGCACTGCCCCTTGCTCCCGAGAACCCTCTTCCACCTCCACCTACGGAACCAAAGCGATACGCCGTCAATGTCAACATCGATAAGAGTAGCATCTTTGACGACGACATGATGAACGCCGTCAGTATTCGAGGCAACGATACGCCCCGGAGCAGCGGAACACCCCGTGACCGAACGCAGTACAGATTCGAGGAGTATATACCACGCCCCACAAATACACCCCCTATCTCGATCTCGCGGGCGCCGGAACCTACCAAGCGCAATTCGGAGTACGAACTGGACCAGTATCCGAACAAGAGATCCTCTGCCGATACTGTCTCATCCAACCACGACAGTTCCAGGAGTGATTCACGACCTCCGAGTCCCATACTTGAGTCACTCGCAAAGTTGGAAAGCAAAGCGCCTCAGATTCCATTGCCCGATCTTCCACCTCCGAGCCCTAGTTTCAGTTTCCGTTCTTATGACTGGTACCAGGACATCATAAGTGACCAGCCGAGTGGCGAGCCTACAACACCAACCATACCATCACGCAACCCCGCGCGTACACCGACACAGGCAACCTTTCCTAAGCCCCTATCTCTGTCTCCGAAGAAACTCAAGGACGTGGATGCGAGTCTTATTCCGGAGCCACTTTCACCTGCTGCACCTTCTGTTGTAAGCGGATTACATCTCCACCCAAACTCGGCAGCACTTGCTAGCCCTACGAGCCCAAAGTTTCGTTTACCACCAACTGTTTACACGATGCCATCGCGGCCATCTGTGACACCAACACCACCGCCGCGAAGCCCGGTGCGGGCTTCCATGTTCAGTACGATGACCCGGACCACACACAACTCGAGAAGTTGGTTGCCTGACGATGGGTTGTATCTAGCTGAAGAGGAAGAGGACTTTACTAATTTCAAAAAGTTTCGACGGCCGAGCGATCCTAGTAGACCAACAAGCTACTCCCCGCTGACGTGAGCCGTTGGAACCATGGTGCCTGTGGGATTTTCAACCCTGTTTTGGAAAGCTTATCGCCTTGTGCTAGGGGCTGGATGCTTTGGGGCAATTTTCGACATCTACTCAGTCGTTACATGCCGCTGCGAATATCTTCCAAGTCTATTTCTTTTCTCCGGAGTCAGTATGGTCTTCCAACTACCCCTCTAGCAGCATGCTGCAACTTGCGCCACATTTCCTGCAGCCTCGCCCCGACTTCCGGCCAACCATGACGAAGAATCAATCACGCCGCGGGAGCAATGCGCGAACTACTGTGTAGGACGGCGATATGTTTCTCGGACGAAACGTCGATCACATGGAGTCTCTACCGTGATCCTATATTCGTGAAGCAACGAGCTTCGGAGCGGAACGCACTGCCGCAACCGTCCGTCTTTATGTAATCATAATACCCATATTCAATTCAATGTAAACAGTTATAAATAAGATATCCATGTTTTTGGGAGCGCAAAAGTTGGAATATGTGCATGTCCAGTTCAAGTTCTCATGCATCAAAAGCGGAGGTGGACACGAAGATCGCCCGCCGGTTACCGAGCATTGTGGGGTAATCTGCATGCGGACGATCGTAATTTGATCCATGGATGTGTGTCTATGGCTACACATGCCAGGTTGTGTCCACTTGCATCATCCTGTATGATCCGGACCATACAAGAACTTGGTAGACATATCTGTTGGGTCAGCTAAGGCGATGGAATACGCTGCTCATTGGTAGTAGGAACGGGATGCCGATGCAAATGGTCTTAAGGTGTAGAACCAATGCAAGGTGATCGTTTCTTGAAAAACTTAATTATGTGACGTTCAGTGACGTCCTGAGGCAAAGGTTTGTTGTGGAGGCATTTACTACGCAGTATGCGCTTTCCTAAGAACGTGGGCTTTACCTACTAATTTTGGGACAGTTACTTAATAGTTAGTACAGCACTTGAGCAAAAGACATAATACTTACTACATTTTCGTTTATTGCTTCTACGCTACTGCCTTTAAACCTATATCTACCTCGATGTTTTCCTATGTTAATATCGCTGTTTTCGTGCTGTTGTACATAGTACAGCGCTTCTATAATGACCTAGTAAGTTCGTCATACGATAGGACCACAAGCCTCAAGCCCCGAAGTCTTGACAATACATTCAACCTCGCGAGCAACGATGTCGGAATCCGAGCTACGGACCCGTTTACAGTCGAACGAACCGTCTCCGCAAAGTCCTATTCGTCCAATGTCGGCACGACGCCCCATGATTCCCCGCACGACTGTTCTCGCTTAAGCATGCTGCGTGCGCCCAGCGTCCTGGAAGCTTCTGCTGTCAACCGTCATCGAACATTGCTGTTGTGGTCGCTGCGGGGAATTTGTCGGCCGATTAATTGATAGCCAGCATGGCACCGGATACCGGTATTGTCGATACAGCGGAAACCTATAAGAAGCCCACATCGTCGCCGCTATGGGGGATGTCAAGTCTGCCCCAAGAAGTCCAAGCCGCACTCGACTGGCTGAGCACTACGATTATGGCGCGCTCAAGCTTTCTCCAAGCTTCATCGCTACTTTCTTCTTTCCTCGCGTTGACGCTTGCTCAGACTCCTACTGCTCCGTCCGAAGGCTGGAGCACAACGCTGAATGGCACACCTACTTCTTTTCGTCCCGTCTTTACTATTCCTGCTTCTGCGGACGACGGCGTGACACTGCTTCCAAACATTTATGACCCGCAAGCTGTCGATGCCCAGGATGTTTGTCCTGGGTATAAAGCGTCGGGTCTCGAGCAGAGCGATTGTGGTCTAAGCGCGACATTGACTTTGGCGGGAGAGGCTTGCAATGCCTATGGCATCGATATTGTGGAGCTGGATCTCAAGGTTGAGTATCAGGCCAAGAGCAGGCTGGCGGTCAACATTGTACCAAAATACCTTGTAAGTGTGCCTAGTCGAAGCGTCGTGGCATTGTAATTTGTCAGTATAAGTGCTAAAAGTGTTTAGGATGCGAGCAACCAGTCTCGATGGATCGTGCCTGAAGACATTATTCCACGTCCGCAAGCAGAAAATTCTTGCGAAGACACCGACCTTCAGTTTGACTGTAAGTATTTGTCATGCGGATAATTGGATAGCTTCACGGATTCATGTGATCACTGCACGAACCTTCCTGAGTCGTTGAACTCAGCCGGGCTCATATTATCGGACATTATTGATAACAGTACTGATATAATATTACAGGGGGAAATAATCCTTCCTTCTGGTTCAGCGTCTGCCGACGTTCGACCGGCGACGTGCTCTTCACGACCCAAGGCACGCATCTCGTCTACGAAAACCAGTTTGTGGAGTTTGTGAACAGCCTACCTGAAGATTACAACCTCTACGGTCTCGGCGAGCGTATCCACGGACTTCGGTTGTACAACAACTGGACTGCCACAATTTATTCGGCCGACGTCGGTGACCCCATTGACCGCAACCTGTACGGCAACCACCCCTTTTATCTGGAGACTCGTTACTTCGAGAAAGGTGGCAGCAATACCCCCCTGAAGCAATCCGAGCTCCAACACGACAATTTCGCGTACAGCGGTAAACCCACCGGCTCTCCCTACGAGTCGCGCTCCCATGGTGTATACTACCGCAATACTCATGGCATGGATGTAGTCTTGAGGCCAGATCATCTAAGCTGGAGGACTCTGGGTGGTGCGATTGACTTGTTCTTCTTCGATGGACCGTCGCAACCAGAAGTCACCAAAGAGTACCAGAAGTCTGCCATTGGGCTACCCGCCATGCAACAATACTGGACGCTTGGTTTTCATCAGTGTCGTTGGGGTTACCGAAATTGGTCGGAGACAAGGGACGTTGTTGAGACAATGAGAGCGTTTAATATTCCTTTGGGTACGTACAGAATCGGACCATCTTGAGCGTATGCGAGTATCTGCTAACCTATGTCAGAAACCATCTGGCTCGACATCGACTACATGGATCAATACCGGGACTTCACACTCGATCCGGTCACTTTCCCTGCATCTGGTGTCGCCGACTTCTTCGACTGGCTGCATGGGAATAACCAGCATTTCATACCTATCGTGGACGCGGCCATTTATATTCCAAACCCGCAGAACGCCAGCGATGCATACGACACATACACTCGCGGAAACGAATCTGGTGTGTTCATGACCAACCCGGATGGTAGTCAGTATATCGGTGCTGTATGGCCCGGATACACCGTTTTCCCAGATTGGATGTCGGCAAACGGCGTATCTTGGTGGGTTAACGAGATGGTTGAGTGGTACAAAGAGGTTCCGTACAGCGGCTTCTGGGTCGACATGAACGAGGTCTCGTCGTTCTGCGTTGGAAGTTGCGGCACCGGCAACGTTTCCATGAACCCGGTTCATCCACCCTTTTCGCTTCCTGGCGAAACCAACAACATTATCTATGAATACCCGGAAGCCTTCAACATTACAAACTCTACTGAAGCCGCTTCGATTTCAGCTGCCTCTTCCAGCCAAGCTTCCGCAATTTCGGCAACTGCAGCTGTCGAGCCAACCTCTTCTACTTCCACCAGCTACCTCCGCACGGAACCTACGGAGGTAAGGAACGTTAACTACCCTCCGTATGTCATCAATCACGTCCAAGACGGAGCGGATCTTGCCGTTCATGCTGTTAGTCCCAATGCGACGCACGCGAATGGCATGCAAGAGTACGATTACCACAACGTCTGGGGCCATCAAATTATCAACGCAACCTATCACGGCCTTCTCGAAGTTTTCCCCGGCAAGCGACCCTTCATTATCGGGCGTTCAACCTTCGCCGGCAGCGGCAAATGGGCTGGCCACTGGGGCGGCGACAACGCGTCTAAGTGGGCCTACATGTTCTTCTCGATCCCTCAAGCGCTGTCCTTCTCCCTCTTCGGGTTCCCCATGTTCGGCGTCGACACCTGCGGATTCAACGGCAACACTGACATGGAGCTGTGCTCCCGCTGGATGCAACTCTCGGCCTTCTTCCCCTTCTATCGAAACCATAACGTGTTGTCTGCCATTCCGCAGGAGCCATACCGCTGGGCCGCTGTTGCGTCGGCTTCCAGGACCGCTATGCATATCCGGTACTCTCTACTCCCCTACATGTACACCCTCTTCCAAGAGGCTCACACTACCGGATCCACTGTGATGCGAGCACTAGCCTGGGAGTTCCCTAATGATCCTCAACTTGCTGGTGTTGACACACAGTTCATGCTTGGTCCTAGCATCTTGGTCACTCCAGTCCTTGAGCCGCTGGTTGACACTGTCAAAGGAGTTTTCCCTGGTATTATTGATGGCGAGAGCTGGTTTGACTGGTACTCCGGGGAGCGCGTTCAAGCTGAAGCTGGCGTGAATACGACTATCTCTGCTCCGCTGGGTCACATTCCTGTCTACATCCGGGGTGGCTCAGTACTCCCGACCCAGGAGCCTGGCTACACGACCACCGAGTCTCGCCAGAACCCCTGGAGTCTCATCGTTGCTCTCTCGAGCGACGGCGCTGCATCTGGTAGCCTGTACGTTGATGATGGAGAGTCGCTCGAGCCCGAATCTTCGCTCGATATCAGCTTCACTGCCATGGGTGGTCAGTTGAAGGCCGAAGTTCAGGGTGAATACAAGGACACGAATGCCTTGGCCAATGTTACTATTCTGGGTGCTGAGCCCGTTGGACAGGTCAAGTTGAATGGTAAGACGATCGATGCGGCCATGGTCGACTACAACTCCACCAGCTGTGTCCTGAAGCTCTCTGGCTTGAACGACCTGACTTGTGGAGGAGCATGGCAGGGCAGCTGGACGCTGAGTTGGGCGTAGCGATGAAGTTGGAGAGTAATCTGGGGTGACGGTTCGCGTGGTTGAATTCGCAACCATGCATCTTACCTACGATTAGCGAGCCAAACCCAGATGTAAATCATTCCACTACGTTTCCGGTCTGCTTTTCCAGTGTTCAAGTGATGTATGCACGCCTCCTCGGAACGCGTTGTGCCAGTACCACGCGTCTTCCAAGTTTTGAAGCGAAAGAAGTGACGTCACACCGTTGACTCCACCTCCAACGCTACCACCCCGTACACCCTTGAGCACCACGCTCCCCATGGCGCTCTCACATCCCCCAAACTCACAAACCGCACCACACAACCCAAACGCCACCAACAACCAACAACCATGCCCCCAAACCAAAAACCCCCGTCCCCCATCCCAGAAACCAAACTCAACCACCCACCCACCCAACCCAACCACGCCTCCAACCCCCTCCAATCATCACCCACCAACGCCTCAGCAGCCCTCGCCTCCACCCTACAAGCCCCCTCCCAACACACACAACAATACCTCCAAGAAGCCCACGCTCACGCCCGCGACCATCCCAACAAAGCGAGACTTCTGTCCTCCGGCGTGGTTCAGGGCGGGGTCGGCGGCGGCGGGATTGGCGTCGCGGTTGGGGCGGGTTTGGGCACCGTGGTGGGCACGCTGGTTGGTGCCGTGGCTACTGTGCCGAGTGCGGTGGTGGGGACCCTGGTTGGGGCTGGGGTTGGGGGGGTGCGTGGGCCGTGGATTGGGGGTGCGGGTGGGGATGGGGATGGGGAGAGGGAGAGGGAGGAGTTGGGGTGCGCGGCGGATGGAGGGAAGGAGAAGGAGAGGAGGAAACCGAGGAAATTGGAGGTTCGGGGGAAGTAGATGGGTATGGGATTGGGGGTAGTGAGTTGGAAGGTGTGGGTGTATTGCTGGTGCGGCATTGAATTGAATTAAAGTGCGTAGCGTTGCATAGTGTTGCTTATAGTCGGTGTTTACGCTTATATTATCTGCGACGTTTGGTTATTCTTATCTATGGTTGGGATTTGGGGTATATGTACGAACGATATGAGGGAGGAGGGTTATGGCATGTTATACGGTTTATATTAGATTACCTTACCTAGCACTGCGCTGTGAGTCCGGTATGCATGTTACATTAGGATTAAAACTACAGCTTTCGAGATAAAGAGAATGGGTGTATTAAAGGAGAGAGGCTCGAAGTAAGCATGTAGGGTAGAGGGCTAGAAGTTTATAAGATTCGACAGCTGGTCTCGCAACGCGAAATAGTTTAGGATAAATTGGGTCAATTGGATATATGAGCATTGGAGGAGTTGCTGGGGATAGAGAATGGGGAGTGGAGGGTGCGGTTGCTAGAGAGGTGGCGCGTGCATTACCTAGCTACCGTAGGGTTATCCTTAAAAGTATGAAAATGCGTGACGAGAAGCGTTCTCCAAGTCTGAAAACAGAACATTGAAGTTTGTACATGCGCATATTCTATGCGATACTAGCGGTTGAAGGAAGTGCACGCACCTAGCTCCGCAAACACGTAGGTAGGTACTGGCCCTACGGAACAACAATTGAATTGTTTCCTTCATCACACCCAGTATTTATGTGTATCACAGCATGGTTTCGCGCCCATCCCGATTTATGTAAATCTTACAGTCCTAGGTTCATACTCGGCTCGGCACTCGGCTCCGCCCTCCACTTCACGAAGGGAAGGTGGTTGTGTTCCTCCGAGTGGCAAAACTCCGAACATCGGCGTCGACGCTCTGAAATAGTAGGTATACCGAAATGCCAGCCTCAACTCCACCCCCAGGAAAGCCTAGAGGCCCCACGTTTGAACGGCAAATTTTTTCTCCGCTACAAAAGTCAATAATACCGCGCTAACAGAAACTTCAACGTCGTGCAGTTGGCCCTGCGCAATTATTTTCCAAGGCCGTCCGCTATCGGTAGATGAGCGCGGGAGTTATCCAAACAGGAGCTATGTATACCTGGGGATTGTTTCAGCAAGGCTTCTGTTACCCCAGTTTTTAGTGTGTCCCTAGCGGGTCCTAGGGTCTTTTAGGGCTTCACGGCTGACTGTTAGCGTTAGCGGCATGTTCCTCTATTGTATATGCTTACCAGATTTAGGCCATGCCCCGGCTTTCGGTAGTTAATTACATCAGGTTCATGCTTTGGATACTGTATGTACAAGCTTACTGTGTTTATCCCGAGCCGACGGCCACTAGCAAGTTATTACACCGACAGTGAGTTATCGATGGGATAAAATGGAACCCGGTCCCCAGGTTTCAAACTGAGGCTGCGTTATCGATTATCGACACAATACAGAATGAGATTCAACCAGGACGTATGCACTGCGCTGTTGACCGCGTCTCCTGCTTTTGCAGCTCCTCAGCCGACTTGTCGCCCTCAAGACAGCACAGCACCGCACCAGTTCAGCTCAAAATGTGCGGACATTGCTTCCACGCTCGTAGTCGAAGGTGGTGTCGTTCATACCTCTGAGTTTCTGCCCGCTGGCACCAACTTCAGCGTACCCGTGTACGACCCCACATGCGCCGAACCAGCCCGCCTTATCACGGCAGACCTATGCCGCATTACGCTATATGTTTCGACCTCCGAGAGATCAGGCTTCAATATGGAAGCATGGCTTCCATCGAATTGGACAGGTCGATTCATTTCTCATGGTAATGGAGGGCTCAATGGGTGCATCAAGTTTGAAGATATGGTGTACACGTCTGGTCTGGGCTTCGCGGCCGTTGGAACGAACAACGGGCACAACGGGACGAGCGGTAAGCCGTTCTACGAAAACTCGGATGTCGTAGAAGACTTCGCGTACCGAGCGTAAGTGGATATTGGCACCTGTTGATAAGCCAAGGCTAACCATGCTAGCCTGCATACCGGTGTCGCGGTCGGGAAGGAGATTACCAAACACTTCTATGGCAAGCCGCACAAGAAGTCTTACTACCTCGGATGCTCGACCGGTGGACGACAAGGCTTCAAGTCTGCGCAAGACTTCCCAGACGACTTTGATGGCATCGTTGCCGGAGCCCCGGCCTTTGCTTTCAACAACCTGACTTCATGGAGCGGACATTTCTATGCTCTTACTGGTCCGCCTAACTCTTCGACTTTCGTCCCGCTGTCCATGTGGGTGCAAATCTACGAGGATGTGCTAAAGCAATGCGATGAACTCGATGGCTACAAGGATGGTATCATTGAAGACCCTTTGATATGCAATTATGACCCGTCCGGTTTGGCGTGCAATGAAAGCAGTAACTCGACCGCCTGCCTTACGCCAGAGCAGCTCGCGACCGTAAAAGGTGTCTATCAGCCACTCCTTAACGAACAGGGCGATTTGGTCTACCCACGTCTGCAACCGGGCGCCGAGGTAATCGCGGCCAATATTCTCCTGAATGGAGTACCATTTCCTTATACGACGGATTGGTTCCGCTACGCTATTTACAACGATCCTAACTGGGACCCTACCACTATCAACTCCACCGACTACAACAATGCCGCGCGTCTGAATCCCTTCAATATCGAGACTTTCGAGGGAGATCTAAGCGGTGTCAAGGACCGCGGTGCCAAGGTGTTGCACTGGCACGGTGCTGCCGACTTCGTCATCTCGTCTGACAACTCCGCGCGCTACTACAACCATGTCAGATCCACCATGGGGCTCTCGTCGGCAGAGCTCGACTCCTTCTACCGCTACTTCAGCGTCAGTGGAACCGGTCATTGCGGAGGTGGAGACGGCGCACACGCTATCGGCCAAGCGCTTGGTGAGGTTAACAATTACAAGCCCAACGATAACATCCTCATGGCGCTCGTCGATTGGGTAGAGAACGGGAATGCGCCTGAGACTCTTGTCGGCACTAAATTCGTGAACGACACGCAGTCTCTTGGCGTGGAGTTCCAGCGCGCGCATTGCAAGTTTCCTAAGCGCAACCAGTACAAGGGTGAAGGCAACCCGGATGTGATCGAAAGCTGGGAATGCGTGGATCCGTAGTGTAGACGCCAACGTTGGTCTGTTGGGATGGTGACGGTGTATCTCAAGAGAATCTCTGTGCGCCTTTCATCTTGCACGCTGAGTACGCTTATTCGATAATAAATCGCATGTTTGTCTACGTTTTCTTGTCTTTAATTGCACTCCAATCTTCTTTCTCTTTCTTTTTACCAAATACACTCAAATACACTGTCTCGCTATTCGAAGTTGCAAAGGTTTTGCGTACCAGAACCGGAAGCGATGATTATAGCGTGTTTGAGTGTGGGGGTACTTGCGAAAGCAGTGAGGAGGGAGAAGCGGAGCGGAGGGGAAAGCTTGGTAGAGCTTTCATCAAATTAGATGAGCGGTGTTTGACAACCTCATGGTACTGAACAATGGCTCTCGACGACGAGACGGTGAATAGTGAGTCGTGACAATAGGTAGACCTGCATATAAGTTCTCGTACTGTGTCAGGTTTGAGATGGGCACTCCGCAGAGACCTTCAATGTACCTTGGCAGCCTTCCTTTCACTTCACCACAATAGCAACGCTTGGCGCAATAGTCGCGTCCGAACGACGATTGACGTCACTTATAGCTCCAATCTTCAATTAATCACTTGCTATTCACCCCCAAATACCTTTGCTAGCCTGCTGACACGGTCATTGCTCCATAACTTAGGCAGCTCTACCGCTTTCCAGAGAAACCTCCAAATCGCTTCAACTACCTCAACACTTCAAGCTCATAGCAGAGCAACCACAAGCATGGCGACCTGCACCTCTACAACTGCAGCGCAAGCCGCCTTTTCACCGGCGTCCTACAGTGCCCAAAACCAAGCTCCCGCCGTCGCTGCTCCGGAATCAGCATCGGTGCCGACAGTCTCTTCCGGCGAGCCAAAACGTGGTACCTCCCTGGGCAAGCGCGCAAAGCGTTCATCAGAGGATATGGTCGAGATAGCTACCGCAGATCCAGAGCAGCAACCTCTCGCGAGGAAAAAGTTGAGAACCAAGTGGGATGGCAGTCCATGGAAGATTTGGGCGATTGATATCACGCCTCTCGAAACACCACCAGTGCAGCTCGATGAGCCTTCTCAGATTCCCCTGATCACGAATAGTCCAGTCATCCCATCTCCGCCTCAGCCGGCGAATCCAGAGCTATCTGCACCTAGCTCTGATACCGTCACCGAACCCTCCCCTCCACAAGGCCAACCTCCTCGCACTGACTGCGGCCATGCCATTCATCCCGCGTACGCGGATACATACCGCGAACCAATGTGTCCTACGTGCTTGATCGACCATCACAAGGATCAACTAAAATCCACACAAGACATCATTCTCGAATATGGAGGCATTCAAAGGTGGAGGCAAAGCATTGAGCACAGCAATGGGTCATTAAGGGACTGGAATATCCACGTCATGGGAGGTTTCAACCGAAAACAACCCGTCTATCGGGATAACAATGGCGACGATATTAGCTACCGCCACAAGAAAAGGATGTTGCACACGACGGTTAGGGAACTGGAGACGCTTTCTGAGGCGGAGCGGGTTTGGGAAGAGCGACAGCCTGAAAAGGACCAAAACGCTGCGGTCGAGCAAATTCGGTTGAACAAAGAGTGGAGTGCTACAAATGCGCTTCAGATGTATAAGCAATACGTGGAAGATGGGGTTATTGACCGTCTGGAGGAAGACTGCAAGGCCTTCGCCCGGAAGCGCGGTCGCGATTGGCAAGTCGCCGCGCTTCCAGATTATCCTGGACCCGAGGTCACCACCCGTAAGGAGAGGAAGTCTGGATGGACCTGTCCTACGGCAGAGCAGAGAGCCTTTATCAAGAAAGCTCCCATCCCGTTCCCCAAGCCCACAGATGTCCCAGACCTGCCGCCTAAACGTGAGCGTCGTCGGAAGGGCCCGCGTGTATCTTTCAACGACGAAGTCTACGTGCGTACCGACGCCGACATAGACAGCCTACGCTTGTCCGCGACGTCCCTCTCGGAAGAGTTCCTGGAATCTGCGTCGGCGACATTGGGTTCTAGCACCACAGGCCTCAGCGTCCATCCCATGCCTTCGCGCCCACACATCGTTATTCCGCTGAGCACTAGAGACGGCCAGCCGAGAGACCCTGGCCAAGGCCACTCAAAGCGTAATTTCCGGGGCTACAAACCCGAGTTTGGGAAATGGGCAGTACCTGATGGAAAGGAGCTGGTCGATACCAGTGGACGCAGGAAGCAATACGACGAGTACAGGCTAGAGATGGATATGCTGCACGCGGAGATGGCTGATATGGAGACCGAAGAGAAGCCTTCCGACATTCACACGGTCGATGTTTCGATTGTGCTTCCCTAGGAACACCGTCGTCGACGCCGCCGCAGTGAGGCTTTTCCTTAAGGGTGGATTAAGCCCTGTCTCCTACCTCTTGGAGAAGTTTAGGGCGGCTAGCGCTCTTGCTATTGGCGCACTGTCTCCGTAGACATGCCTTAGTTAGCTTCTCGATCGCGCTTGAAGAGTACGTCGTCGATGATAGAAGAGTGTGCAAGCACCAAACTAACGCACCGTAAAGACATGTGGCGCACTACCTAGGCACGCTAGGTCCCTACACCCCCCGCAAGTACTAAGTTAACTACGTTAGTTAAGTTAACTTACGGGTATTACATAATCCGGGGAAGTCCAAGTCCACCAGCCCCCCCTCTTTCCCAACCACCGCCCAACCCAACAACCAACACCAAGACATCCGCACTCAAGTCACACAGCTTCCATGCTCCACTGCCCATCACCACAAACTGCGCTTTGATGGCGCAAAAACAGCTGTACAAAACGGGATTTACCCGGATCAAGGATCCTTGACATGGAACCCCGCAAAGCGCGCTGACGGCGCCATCCCAAAACGCGGTCCTAATCCACGAAAATCCTCTTGGCCAGCGCGAAAATTACCAAAACGGCTGCCTTAGTACGCTACTTACCTAGCAAGACCCATGTTGTGGTACCTCAAAGTGAGTACCAGGACAGGTGGGTAGGTAGTTACCTACTCCGAGGCTGGGCCGAAACTGTATATAAAAACCGCACCAGATCCCTCACCATCAATGAATTATCCGCAGAGCGAGAAAAAAAAACACATTCCTCTCCGCAATCCCAATTTTCAAAACAATCACACGCATTCCTTCATCGATCTCCCAAGCCAGCCACCATGCGCTACTCACCAACAACCCCACTTACCCTCCTGCTCATCACCCTAGCAGCCGCTCTGCCCTCCACCCCCACACCCCCAACCACCCAATGCACCGACGCCAAAATCCTAAAAGCCCTAGCCGGTACTTACACCTTACTAAACACCTCCTCCACCCTAAACAACACGCCGATCCCCGACCTACCCTACGGCTCCAACCCTGTCGGCCTCCTAATCTACACAGCCACAGGCTGGATGAGCGCCACCATCACCGCCACAGAACCGTCCCTGCGCCCCGCGCTAACCTTCCCCTTCCAGCCCAACGACACAGACGCAGACTGGGCGCTCGTCGGCAAACATAGTATTGGGTATGCGGGCCCGCTGCGGGTGAGTCGCGATGTTGTGGGGAATGAGACGGTGGGCCAGCTCTTTCATGGGCCGTTGGTGGTTGCGAATGTGCCGACGTGGGTGGGGGCGAATCAGCGGCGGAATTATTCGGTTGTGGAGAGGGAGGAGGAGGGGGGTGTGGTGCGCTATCTGAGGATTGGGAGTGAGAGGGGGGGTGGGTATCGGGGTGTGCTTTGGTGGAGGAAGGTTGCTTGAGATGGGGGGTGGGAGTGGGGGTGGATGGAGATTTGTTGAATGGAATTGGAGATTTTAGTAGTGTGTGATGGTTGTTTGAAGAGGGCTTGTGGCTTGTGTATTAAAAGTTTGACTAAGAATATGGTAATTAAGCTGCGATATCATACTCCAGGACAAAAACGTGAACCATTCTTCTCTAGACATTGTTCCTCCCTCTGATTATAAGCCAGCTATGCCGTGTTTGCCAAATGGCATGTGCAGTCTATGGACCCGGGACCGGCACAATGTATTAGGAGGACGCTAGTAATAATCGATTTTGAACCAACGTTACGACTGCGGGAATAAGTGTGGCTCGATTTGTGTATCGACAGGAGTTAACAGCTAGGAGGAAGGAAGTGGTATTGCGCCGATACGGTAGCGAATACATAACAAAGACGCGTTTCAGCTTAAAAGGAGAAAGGAAGCGGACACTGATACTACATATGGGTGAACCAACAGCCTGACTGTAAGCATGCTCATAACATGGAGTCACGAAGCGCGTAGTGAGAACATATCAGGAAACACAATGGTATATTCGTAAACAGCAGTAGATATCCCGCGAGTCATCCGTGCTGCCTCAAAACAGGAATAGTGGTTCAATTTTTGTACACTCGGTATCCAGCAATGGTCCCCCGATGAATAGGCCTAAGAACTATTCCTCACTTTGGAAGGTGGACGTGGAGGTATTTCGCGGTGGTGTGGGTCGGACGTTACCTGATGCTATTATTAGCACCGCAACTCCTCGAGCAGGGAAAGAAATAGCTTACAAGAAGGATCCGTAGTCTCGAGGGGGAGCGTAGTCTCGAGGGGGAGAGTGGTCGTGGTATTTGCTACAGATGTCGAGTTTCATCGAATCAACTTTTTCTCTACTGGTGATGTTTGTCGTGGAGCAGATTTTGTTGTCTGGGGCTGTGATCGCTTCAATGACATCGATGAGAAAGTCCTTCGGAAACGAGGACTCATTCTCTCTGAGAGGATGCAGAGGGTAGAAGCGGATGACCCAATCAACCATGTATTTGCGCAACGGCGAATGCTCCTGGGTCTCCTCATAGATGTAATGAAGCTGGTCTGTCGACGAGGTCCATGTCTGGACATTTTTGACGAAGAGCAGGTCTACTGCGGCGTTGCAAAGTTGCGGGATACCATGGTCTTGACCGAAGACGTAAATATGACAGATCTCGCTGTCCTCGAAAGGTATATTTTCAAAGTCGAGACGAGAGAACAGCGTTCGAGCGTACAGAAAATGATAGAAGGCTGCAAAAATCTTGGGGGAATCTCCCGAGAGCTCAACGACGTTTTCGCCTGTGCCGGACCGCGCCTCAAGTACATTCCGAAAATAAGCCGAGTAGTGAATGAGAAGCCAGTCGTGAACTAAAAAGGTTCGTTGGCCCATGAATTCGGTCCCGACGACCACGGTCACGATGTTGCCATTTTCGGTGCTGCGTAATCTCAGTGCTGTGTTAATATATCAGTGCGTCTAGTGACACTCACGGTGAGAGAGGTTCACTGGCGTGAGAGCATTCTGGGGGTGCTAATGGCACATATACCTCCTCGTCCTCCGTTGATTTCTCCGGTGTCGCCATTATCCGCGGTTGATCTGAATATATGCAACAAAGAAGTGTCAGCAGCGAGGTGGTCGCGTTAAAAACAACATGCCCGTTGAGTAAATATCTCTCTCCACTAGCGCGGCTTCGCCGCCATGCACGAAGAAGGTGTAAGAACAGGGTCCAAGCGGTGCACGGTGAAGAAGCGGACTCAATTTCACTATATTTCCCATCAGGTGAGGCGGTAGCGAAGCACGATGGCTGTACTAGGTCGATGCGGTAGTACAGCTGCTACAGCTAACGCACGCTTTGTGTTGAACGGTAAAGATGATGTAGAGTAGACAGTATACTTTTTATATTGAAGCGATGGAGGCAGAGAAGTAGTGTACTGGTTTTGAGGTCTCTAGCATAGTCAGAGATGCCGCAGCAGTAGAGCACTTGGAATGTTGGAACTGCGATATCTTAGACGCGGAAAGTCTTGAAGCCGCCTTTTGCAAGACGTCTTAACGATTCACAAGTGATTAGGCACCCCGCATCAGACACTTTACAGGAACGAGTTGACCAACGTCTCAAAGTACTGTCTGGCGACGTCCAGGCCGACATTCACTGTCTTTTTTGAATGTTCCTTCTCAGTGAGGTCCCTTTCCAGGATCTTTTGCATCATCTCAACGGTTGCTTCCTCATTAGGCTGATTGATGATCTGCATATTCATGGTGCCCCTCTCCACCTCTTTACCGCCAACGACGATAATGTGGTTATACTTCTTGACTCTAGCTTCAGCGATCTTCTTACCGAGCGGCCGATCGCTCGTGTCTACATCAACAGGGAGGTGGATAGTTGACAAAGGTAGGGGCTTGGGCGAGGAAGGTAAGGATGCTGCTGGTGCGTCTTGGGGCTTCAGGCCGGAGAGAACAGCCTGGATACGGGACACATGTTCCAAGACGTTTGGATCTGAACTTAGTGACAGAATAATTGCTGGACGAGGCGAGAGCCAGAAGGGGTATTTGCCGGCGTAGTGCTCGATCAGCAGGGCCATGAAGCGCTCGATTGATCCGTAGATGGCGCGATGGACGATGACCGGACGGCGAAGCGCGGGGTCGAGACCAGCATCCATGGAAGTTTGCGAGCCTGTCTCTAGCTCCTCGGGGGAAGCTTGATATTGCAAGTCAAAGCGCTGCGGCAGCTGGAAGTCGAGCTGAATTGTGGCCGTCTGATGCTCCTTGCCGTTCGAGTCCTTTAAGATGATGTCAATCTTCGGGCCATAAAAGGCTCCATCGCATTCATTGATGGCCCACTCGCTTCTAGTGTTATTCAACGCTTTAGTCAGCTGCTCCTCTGCGCGGTCCCATTCCTCGACAGTGCCGATGAAGCTATCCTTTGGCCGAGTAGAAAGGAGCAACTTGTATGGACCCAAGCCAAATGTGTTATACACCATGCCCACGAACTTCAATGTCTGCTCGATCTCGGCCAGAATCTGATCCGGCCGGCAGAAGATATGTGCATCGTCTTGGTGGAAGCGCCGAACCCTCGTCAAGCCTGTTAAGGCACCCGAGATCTCGTTCCGATGCAGGGCACTGAAGTCGGCCAACCTGACCGGCAGATCGCGATAGCTCCTGATCTCCTCTCTGAACAGCAGACAATGGCCTGGGCAGTTCATTGGCTTTAGTCCAAACTCTCCGTCCTCGCCGCCGTCTGCCTCTGGTATTTGCGATGTGGCACCTCGTCCTTGTACGCTAAACATGTCTTCGGCATAGTTCTCCCAGTGGCCCGACTTCTCCCACAGCGACTTCTTGTATATTATAGGTGTGATGACCTCGCGGAAGCCGAATTGGGGATACTGCGCCCGCAGGAATGCCTGCAGCTTCTGGAAGACGTAGGCGCCATTCGGAAGGATTAGCGGCGAGCCGGGACTGTAGGGAGACGTGACGAAGAGGTTGTGTGTCTGCGCAAGCGTCCGGTGATCGGTAGGCGGCGGAGACAAGTCGGATGTTGTCGGGTTTAGTTGCGCATTTGCGGGCGCTTCAGATGAGACAATCACCGTGTGCTGCGATTGCGGGGATGCCGAGCACGAGCAGCTCCGCACCACGAGCCGTTCATATTGCTGCGCCTTTCGTGTTTGTATTTGCGTGCGTCTGACAGCTTGTAGCGCGAGAGAAAGCTGGCGCAGTGGTGGCATCGAGAAGACGTATAGTTCTCACAATTTCGTCTGATGTTCACGATGCACCTTCTGGGCTAGTCGTCTTGGCGGATATGAGCTTGAACATGACGTCGCAGCGTCGGCGCACTTGGAAGCCAACACCAACATCTGAAACGCTGTAATGCTAGTAGCTACTCAGGCGCTACGGGAGAGCTATCGCGTCAGTTCTATTTCCATGGGGATACGTAGGTAGCATCACATAAACGCACAGCACGCGCTCGAGGCCTGATTGGCTGGCACCACGTCACACTCTGGAAGTGGCGACCTATCCCACCCAGCCTGCTACAACTGCATTCAAACAACACCTCAGTAAGGCTGTCTCCTACCTATCACTATTATCCTCATTTGTTCTGCGACCTTCTCCACGCCACTCACTCAACAACGCTACCGCAGAACGACTATCAACATTTTGGACATAGAATATGAGCGCACAGTCCCGACGCCTGGACCGCAGCCTTGGAAGCAGCTGGGGCGACGCAGACTATGAATCCGACCAAGGCGGATCCATTCACTCTGCGAGCGACGATGCTAGTGAAGTCGAACTAGAAGGCTCGGACCACGATGTCGTACAGGAACCTTATAACACCGCAACACCCAGACCCAAACGCAATCACCTCAGCCAATCAACACCGACAACTCAACCCCAGGTCACGCCTATCCGGAAAGCAGCAAGCCGCAAGAAAGTAAGCCAATCACAAAGGATAGGATCCGCTCAGAGTACACCGAGACCGTTGAAAAGCACGCGGAGGGTACCTGGCGCAGACGCATTTGAGCAGAACTTCATCATGCCGTCCATGAGCAACTCTCCGAATGGATACGATGGATCACCGACGCAGCCCCAGGTACGCAACCGGGGACGAAACGTGGCGCAGAATCGTTTGTCGAACTCACCTCGGACGCCTGGAAATCCCTCCCAACAAGTACCTTCCCCAAATGACAACCGCTCATCAGCACACCAAGAACAGGAAGAAGTTGGTCCCTGGCATTACCTGAATCTCTTCTGGGACAACGTCGCCGCGCCCCTCCTCGCCCACTTCTTCGATATCATCTCCTACGCCCTACGCCACTTCATCAAGCCCTTTCTAGGCGCAATCCTAGGCATCGGAGTCCTCTTCCTCAGCATCCAACTAGCCACCAGCATGCTCCGGTCCACACTCTCAACCGCCATAATGGGCCCCGCATGCGCGATACCCTTCTCCTCCTACCTGCTCCCCTTCTGCACAACAGACTCACCAAGCCCAACAGCCAACTTTGAAGAGCTCATCAACGTCCAAGGCCGCTTCGAAGACATTCTCGACGCCTCCAAAGACACTTCCACCTTACCATCCACCATCAAAAACTCCGAACTCGCCATCCGCGATCTGCGCACACTGGTCCGCTACTCGCGCCTCCCTTCGAGAAGAGAACTAGACAACGAATTTGAGTACTTTATCCAAACCGCAAACGAAGCCTCGCTCGACCTATCCCGCTACAACTCGCGTATCGGCGCCGCCATGGACCGTGTCATAGCAACAAACACATGGACCATGAACGTATTAAACGGCATCTCCTCAAACGAAGCCTCCATCGGCGCCGTCTCCCGCCTCATTGGCTCGTTGACAAAATCGTTCGTCGCACCGCCACCCACACTACAGCAGCGTATTTTCGACCAGTATGTGCTGCATGTCAGTAAGAACAAGGAAGAGATTACCAACTTGATCCAGACCGCGCAGGCGCTGTTGCAAGTATTAAACAACCTAGACGGCAGACTAGGCACTATCTACGATATCGCGACCAATGACGATCACACCATTACGAGGTCCCAGGAAGAGCTCTTATCCTCGCTCTGGACCAAACTAGGCGGGAATCGTGGCGACGTCAAATCCAACACCAGGTCTTTGAAGCTTTTGCAAAATATATCCGCCTACCGCAAGAAGGCGGTTGTGCATGTCAGCGAGACGCTGTTGAAATTGCAGGAGATTCAGGCCGAGCTTGAGAACCTCAGGGAGGGCGTTGCGGCCCCGGAGGTGCTCGGCTGGAGGGACGAGGTTCCGCTTACGTTTCATATCGATGTTATTGAGAGGGGGGTCCAGCGATTGCAGGTTAGCCGCGGCGAACATATGAGGGTGGAGGGGGAGACGTATAAGAGACTTATGAGGGGTGGTGAGAGTGAGGGCAGAGAAGGGAGGGAGTTGCCGGGGCCCACGGTTACTGTGAGTGCGAAGTAAGCCGTGTGCGGTTGTGTGTTGGCTTGGGGTTGGATGGAAATTTGTGACTGTGTTGGGACTAGAAATGGGCTGGTTTGACACTCGGATGATAGTTTGGGCGTCTTTGGGTATGATGGCGCTTTCATGGCCGCTTTTCTAGTTGATGATTTTGTCTTTTGATCGTTTTCCTAGATACCCACCCACCAACCAATCTTCAAGAATAAAAACCCACATCTCCCCTCCTCCCTTCCCCCTCTCGCCTACCAACCTAACCCATCCCATCCCATAACCCCCGCACCGCCCCCCACCCAAAACTAATACATCTGCACCTCAACCAAACACCTCCTCACACCCCCCTCCCCCTCCTCCCCCAACCCCTCAAACCTCACCTCCCCCACCACACACCCCCTCCTCGCACACGCCTCCCTAAACGCATCCACACTCCCCCCGACCCCAAAATAAACCCGTTTCGCCGCCACAACAGCCTTGCCTTCTTTCACGCGGCTCAGCACGCCGACCATGGCGTCCGTAAACGCGTCTAGGCTGCTCAGACTGTATATTGTTTCTGAGGCGAGGATGAAGGTGTTTAGGTGTGGGGCTGAGGGGATGAGGGAGAGGAGGGGCGCTGTCGGGGTCCAGGAGCCGGAGAGGAGGGTTAGGGTTATGTTTAGAGAGTTGAGGTTGGATTTGAAGGTTTGGAGGAGGTGGGGGGTTAGGTGGAGGTCTGTTTCCTCCTCATCTCCTTGCTCATCTTGTTGTTGGTGTTGTTGTTGCGGCCCGTCAGAAAGAACGTCTCTCCGCGCCTCACGATCCAAACTCAGTACCCACATCAACACCAAATTCGGCAAACAAACCAACCTCAACACCTCCTCATTATAATCCGCAAGCGTAAAACACATACCCAGCTCGTTCCTAATCGCATACCCAAACAGAACTAAACTCGGTAACGCGCTGCCACACCCCAATTCCAGCACGTGGCCCACGCGGACCAGGTCGTCGAGGTCCTTGCGCGGTCCGCGGTCCAGGAGGTAGCGTACGAGGTCGAGACTGCATTCCCATGTCTTGTAGCCGCCTTCGTAGATGTTGTGTTGGCGGTCCGTGGTGGAGAGCCCCGCGTGGGTGCGTGTCGGGGTTAGGTCGTCTTCCGACATGAGTTGGAGGCGGATGTCGATGAGGGTGCGCCGCGGGAGCCGGATGGTGTGGTTTTGGGGGGAGGTGATGGTGGTTGTTGTGTAGGAGATTTTTGAGGGGAGGGTGGAGAGCTTTTTGGGGGGTTTTGGTTAGTTTGGGAGATGGGGTTTGTGGAGATGGGATCAGAGACGAGATAAAGAGATGGGATTGGGGTGGTGTCCATTATCATCGCCGTTCCGTGTACGTACCAACTCATCTAGGTCATGTGCTTTGGCTGGGATCGGGGGTGGCACATCTGCATTACTCTGTCCTTGCTCTTGTACATTCTGATCCTGTATTTCTTCGTCGGGATCTAGCTCTATGTCTTCGCCCGAGAATCCGAAGCTGAATGCCATTTTGGCGGGGTGTGGTTGATGTAGGTTGGTGTAGGTTGCACGTGAAAACGGTCTTTTTCAGTAGCTTATCGATAAGGGTGTGGTACGTGCGAGGGTGAATGATCAAGTGAGGAAATGTGGTGAGGCAAGATCGATGTGTCATGTATTTATTACTTCTCGTGAGCTGCAGTGGAAGGAGGCTTGTGGCGCCGCTTCTTGATTCGTTTGGGATCTGTTGAAAGATCATGTATGCGGTACTGGATTTATGTTTGATATCATGAAGCCGTGTAACACCGTCACATGCCCGAGACGTCGCTATATCCATCGTAAATTCCACTCAATACAACATGCATACGCCTACTCCTTCTTCACCTCCACACCTCCTTCCGCCACCCCATCCCGCTCCTCCTTCAACGTCCTCTCCATCTGCCTAGCGCACGACTCC
The DNA here is from genome assembly GCA_010015605.1 of Decorospora gaudefroyi. NCBI lineage: Eukaryota > Fungi > Ascomycota > Dothideomycetes > Pleosporales > Pleosporaceae > Decorospora > Decorospora gaudefroyi. Next base: position 70,341 of record ML975283.1, read on the forward strand.
ATCGTCTGCTTCTCCAGCTCCCAGCCCGTTGTATCCACACCCTTGGCCCGTGCGTGGTCAATAATCTCCTGCCGCTCCACGATCTTCTCGCGCATAAGCTTTATGGCGCCGCCTAGCACCACGGCTTCGCTGCGGCCTTGGCCTTGCAGACCGGGTACTATGGACGCGAGGCGGTCGAAACCTTCGCGGATTGCTTCGCGGCGCTTTTGCTCGGACCGGATGTGGTTTTCTTTCTTTTGAGCTTCCGTTAGGCGCGGGCGGTCGGCGGATGCGGTGGGGGATTGGGAGTCGGGCATGGTGGTAGATGCGGGGTGGCTGTGAGACTGTTGGAGGTGGTGCGGGCGGTTTGTTGGGTTTCGTATTATTTGGGGTAGCCAAGGTCTCGGACGACTATGGGTTGACGTCTGCTAATCGTTGGTGTTGTGCGGGTCGCGACAGCCCAGCGTTGTGCCATGTGAAGGCGTGGAGAAAACATGTCAGCGCAACCCCCGGGAACGGCAATGGACCAGCAGTCGAAGAAGGCCCCCGTAGTGTATCCCTCAGAGAGATAAGATGAAGTCGATAGTCACGTGCCTAAATTGGTGAAACGGCCGTCTCGGGTAGCTAATGAAAACTGAGCTTTGTTTCAAGGTCCCTAGTCAGCACATTTGAGGCTCCCTGCTCCCTGTCTGCCAACGACGCGTGACGCACTGCGGTGCATCGCTCGCGCCACCGGCAACCCGACCACGACGACGCGCCGCCCCACGACGCATTTCCGATTTCCGCTTTCGCCAAACGTCGGAGAAGGGTGAAGGAATAAGTTACGAGCAAAAGAAGAAGGCCCGGTGTGGTACACAAGTCAGAAGGGACGACCTACCCCACCAAAACATACCTATTACCGGCACCACTGGACAGCGCCCGACGGCGGCCACACTCCTTCGTCCACGCCATTGAACCTTCACCCTCACCCCTCACCCCTCACGGCCGCCCCACAATGGACGGCGCCCGGGGGAGCAATCGCCGCATCAACAGCCTCCAGACCCGGGAACGTCTGCAGCGCAACGCCTCAGCGACCTCAACGACGTCGGCGACGTCCGCAACAGCCCGTGGGAAGCGGCCGGTCTCGTCCCAAGATGCCTACCTCTACGCCCTCCGTGCGGCACACCTCGCCTACCTCCTCCAGCCGCGGCAGAAGCGAGTCCAGCATGTGCCCGCCGCCGCCAAGCCCATGCACCGCTCATCGACGTCGATCAACGACCTCATGAAGGACTTCTCCCTCATACGCGACTCCAAGAGCACGCGCTTCCCCCACCACTTCATGGGCGAGCTGGACAAGCGGATCACAAAGGTGCTCATGGGCACGGAGCGCATGCCCGAGTTCAAGGATGCCATGGTGAAGCGGACGTTTGCCGTCTTCCTGAATGCCTTCAAGGACCCGTCGTTCCGCAAGAACATGGACAAGGACAGGCGGGTGGAAGACCTGCTCTTGATCTTCTACTCCACCGCCACCAAGGAGCTGCAGAAGGGCAAGCCGCCGGGCGACGACAGCTGGAAGCTCATGGTGGACCGACACGTGGCCCTCTTCCTGCGCCTCATCAGCTCGACGCTCAAAGATCATGATTGGACAAAAGATAGGCCGGAGCTCACGCAGCGGCTGGCCACCATGGAGAAGAAGCTGTTGGTGCATGACCAAGATCTGGCGGCGGAGAACCAGCGCAACGGCGGACAAGGCGGAACGACCATCGAGGTCGAGGTCCCGCGAAGTTACGAGGTCAAAGACATGCCGCTTGTCCTGGTAGTGTCGCGCATCTTTGCTGTTGGATACTCGGACGTCCAGGCCGACATTAACCGCTACAAGTCTGTGTGGACCGAGAAGGCTGCCCTGCAGGATCTCAAAACATACCAAGCACACCTCAGCCTCATGACGAAAAAGACGCTCAACAGGGACGACTTCGATACCGAGGAGGCATACGAGGCGTGGAGGAACCAAGAAGTGCCCGACCTGTCGCAGATGATACTAGCCATCCTCCAGTCCAATCCCGAACTGGCCAAAAGCTCCCCCGGCGGATCGGTGCCACAGTACAAGCCAAATGTTTCTCTGGATCTAGGCTACTCAGATCCCTCGAGACAGGGCTCAGTATCCTCGTCAGAGAATGGGTCCTCCTACGTCATTGACCAACCTGTAGACATGAGCGGACTCCATCTTCGGGACGCCTCAAATGATAGCTCTTCATACACCTTCATACCTTCAGACCCACGTGGGACTTATCGCGCGATACTGAATGAGGCTCTGACCTACGATTTGGCAGATGCCGATCTCGAGCCCACCGAAGCAACAAGCGAGAGTCCGTCTGTCAAGCTGTTATCGAAACAGTCGGCCGAGCTCTTGAATGAGGTCGCCCTCCGATGGCGGATACCCATGTTTTCGCGTCTCCTCCTGTTTCTAGATGTCATCCGCGAAAAGTACATCAACCAGGAGATCAGTCTAGATACACTTGATGCAGCCTTCAACTACATCAAAGAGCCACCGCCGACAGACGCGAGATCGCGTAGAATGAGTGTCCCGGTACAGGACTCCCTGTTCGATCGCACCAAGTGGACCATTCAGGACTATGCCCTGAACCAGCAGATTCTGTTATCATTGCACGATTGTTTGCTGCGGGACTTGTATGAGCTAATGATGCATGTTTACGATACCAAACCGCCTCCACTGGGACCGGTCATGTACATTCTCGAGACACATATCTACGACGATCCCACATTCCCAGGCACGGAAGAAGAAATGGACCAATTTACCGAGCAATTACGTCGGGGCCTGAGACAAAAGGCCGGCGACGTCTACCGTGAGCTTCTCGCAAAACATATCCCGGACACCAAAGAGGAGTGGGAGTTTTTCCATGTCATTGACCTCGGTCGCGCAGTCGTCAAACTATGCGAGAGGATACAGAAGCGTTACCGCAAGAACCCCGAAGTCATGGGTGCCAGTCCCATGATGTGTCTTGTCGAGGAGATGTTTCCAGCATACGCTGCGGATGCACGAGATCTGGTTGCTCGCATCATGGACGTGGCGCAATCCAACGAGGAAGACGTGGCCGTGCAGGACGGTTTCGACTTGTACAAGGAGCTTGTTGAGATTCGTCGTATACACAGTGATGCGCTGCCAAGCAGGAACTTTGCCTTCAACATTGAGGGTCAGCTGCAAAGTTTCGTATGGAGATGGATTGAGATGACTGACAAGAACTTGATTGGCTGGGTTGACAATGCCTTCAAGGCAGACCAGTTTCAAATCGAATCGCAAAATCCAATTCCCTCGGACGATGAACGGCATAGTGTGTCCGTCGTGGACATTTTCCGGTCTTTCAACCAGAGCATTGAGCAGATCGTGTCCTTGAACTGGGATGAAGATGTCCAGTACGCCAAATTTATGACAGCAGTGTCAAAGTCGATCGGAATTGCACTTGCGAGATACTGCGAGCTCATAGAGCAGAAATTCGCCCGAGAGATGGATCGGTTAACGCCCGAGCAGGAGGCCGCTGCTCGCCAGACCAGGCAAGAAAAGTGGATAACCATGGCAAAAGACATGTACAACCAAAAAGAGAAGATCGAGCCTTTTCAATTTTATCCCGAGGTAAGCCAGATACGTACCCATACGATTGTTGCTAACACTGACAACCACAGTCTCTCGTCAAGCTCAACAATGTTGAGTATGCCATGGTCCAACTAGACAAGCTCGAGCGCGAGATAGGTGTCGATGCCTGTGCCGAAGTCCTTCATAAGCATGCTCCGCCTGCTACGCAGCGTATCCGGAACAACAACTTCGTCTTCACCATCAAGATCATTGAGGCTGAAGACCTCAAAGCGTGCGACTTGAATGGCCTAAGCGATCCGTATGTTGTATTAGGTGACGAATACCAGAAGCGCCTGGCAAAGACTCGTGTCATCTACCGCAACCTGAATCCTCGATGGGATGAGACCATTGACATCACCACCAATGGCCCGCTCAACATTGTTGCCACGATCTGGGATTGGGACACGATGGGTGACCATGACTGCGTTGGTCGAACATCCCTCAAACTAGACCCATCACATTTCCGAGACTACATGCCGCGAGAGTACTGGCTGGATTTGGACACACAGGGCCGTCTACTGCTGCGTGTGAGTATGGAGGGCGAGCGAGACGACATTCAGTTTTACTTTGGCAAGTCGTTCAGGACACTTAAGAGGACTGAGCGTGACATGACGCGCAAGATTACTGACAAGGTACGTATCATGGCGATGATTATGAGCGATTGTAACTAACTTTATCAGCTTTCATCGTTCATCAGTCACACACTCTCCCGCCGATCACTCGATGCACTGCTCAACAAAGGCATATCATCCAAAGTAACAGGCTTCTTCCGAGCCACCCGACCGATGTCTGTCGTGCAAGGTCCCACACAGCAGGAGATTACGCAAGCCCTAGGACCTCTGTTCATCTACTTTGACGAGAACTTCGCCATCATGAAGCAGACGTTGACCGATGCCGCGATGATCATGGTAATGACGAGACTATGGAAGGAAGCATTAGCAACGATAGAGTCGTTGCTCGTTCCCCCCCTATCCGATAAACTCTCCCAACAACGTCCATTAACCCAACAAGAACTCGACATCGTGTTTAAGTGGCTAAAGATGTTATTCGACTTCTTCCACGCCGCAGACGAAGACGGAAACGTCGAAGGCGTGCCCATGGACGTGCTCAAATCCCCAAAATACCACGAGTTACAGAATCTGAACTTCTTCTACTTTGAAGCTACCGAAGACCTGATTCGGACGTCAGAATCCATGGCCGCGGCTAGTGCACGCAGACAGCAAGAGCAAGCACATCGCCTCAACCGTATGTCCGCGCCACCAACCATGGGCCACGCGTTTGGTGGCGCGGCGGGGCTGGTGGGTATGCCGACGCGCAAACACAAAACGATCATGTTGAGCAGGAACCTGGGCACGATGCGCAAGGCGAAGGAAGAGAAGAGAAAGGAAGCCCAAGCCGAGCCCAACGACGACATGATTTTGAGAATTTTGAGAATGAGGCCCGAGGCGGAGCGGTACCTCAAGGATCGGAGTAGGCAGAAGGTACCGTCATGCCATTCCTTCCCTTGAAACCTCTGAGTTGTCCTGTTCAAATGCTAACAAAAAATCATGTAGGAACGTCTCGCTGCTGCACAGGCCGCAGAAATGATTGTGCGTCAAAGTTTGAATGCGGGTGCTGGTCGAATGACGGGCGGTATTGGGGGTCCGCGTCGATAGAGAATAGTGGGGTTTTCTTTACATTCTCCCTCGCTGTGGATTACCGGACCGGTGATGGTTTTTTTTTTCCTTCCTTTTCTTTTCTTTTCTTTTCTTTTCATTTCTTCTTTTTTTTTCTTTAATCTGTCTAATATCTCCTGCATACCTCCTTCCTCTCTCACCGGTGCGTATTGTTGGCGTTTTCTTGGCGCTTGGTAATCTGGGCGCGCGCGCGACGGGGGCGTCATTATACATTATAATGTAATTCCGGATCCGGGGGCAAGGATGGTTGGTTGGGGGAACTGTGGTGGGTTACCATACCATGCTGGCTCGCAACGGGATCTGATGAGTGTTATGATATTGACAAGTTGAGTTGAGTTGGGGGAGTAGGGGATAGAATAGTTGGGTTGGTGGGGTTCTTTGTTAGGGTGGTGAGGTGGGGTGGGGGTGAATATATATATGTAACGTCCGTCCCTGGGTAGCGGGACGCCACAGACAATCTCCAACATAACAAATTCGACAACGAGTTAGAAGAACAGGTATTCTCGGGATAGTAGCCTTAATATATGAAGTTTATTCTATCCTAACATTTTTTTAGAGACGGGTTCTACTTACCGTGCAATACAACAATTTAGTATAAGCGTTACACAACCGCCTCGCTTTAGCTAGCAGTAGGTGCGTTAAAAGCTTATACTTTTCGTCAAAAGTCCGTCAGCTTACAGCTTGTCATATCATTATTCTATCCCTAGTTCTGCGTTTGAGCTCAAGGGGTTGTCGTGCTTCTATCCCAATTCTAAGTCCACCTGCTAGAAGTGCCAGATGAGGAGGACCTGCGCACCTAGCTTGAAGCGGCTTAGCTGTAATCTATCGCTGCTGATGCGACATCTGTGGCTGTGTGGCTGTGCGACGCTTTTGCTAAGCGCTCGAGGATGCTCGAAAACCGGCTCAGATTGGGAGCGGGGATAACTTAGGTTTGAAGGCCCTGCCGTATAGCTCACGTCAACGAACACACCTGGCAGCGAGACCGCAATCAGCTTCCGATACAGCTATCGTGCGACGTCAAGATGAAGTGTAATGCACGACTATAGCTAACGCGAAAGCTTGTATGCTATAGAGATACACCATTGCGCCGCCTTAGAGCTCCACAGACCCGCCGTTGATCCCTTGTCCGACCCACCACGAACGACTGCCTCTAGCCGTCATATCCGCCCTCACCTACGCTCAACAATATCGCAAAAAAAGGAACATAAGACAATGCTACTAATGCTACCCTGGATTGTACCCCAATTACATTAAATACAGCCTGAAGTTTCCTTAACATGTTCCACAGCAAGTAGAATGCTAACGCAAGACCTAAGTATCTAACTTTTGGTAACCAGTTCACGAGGCTCAGTCTGAATAGTAATAGTCGTAGTCGCAATCGTTGATGATGTCCCTACAGCTGGTCGGACCGTCATCGTACCAATCATCATGCGTGTCTAAGGACCCATCGAAAAAATTGGAAGGAGGAGGCACATAACTTGTTACGGTTATGGGAAGCAGATCACGTGTAGGTGTTCTGGTGCTACTTCCTCACTTAACTATCGAATACCTCTTACCTCAGCTGTATCTTAAATACGTCATGTAAACAGACCCTGCTGCTGGCCTTCTGGGAGGTCCGCACGAGCAGAATAGAACACCATCAGACAATACACAATACTTTTGATTCACTGCCTCGCGCATTTACCCTTTGACCATTGCATATATTCACCGCAACATAACTCCACTGATCCAAACCCTTATTCTGTTCTTTGCTCCATGGAGCCATTGCCCTATCTGGGCCGTGAGGCTGGTAGTCCGATCTCTGAGACGTCGCAACGCGCTTTTTAGATTCTTCAACGACTAGGTCTCGCCACCGATACAGTGACGCGTCAAAAGTTTTGAACCGTGATTTTCTCTACCCCGCCTCCACAACACCAACACCACAACTTCAACGCGTCATAACTATGCCCACACCTCGCCGATTTGGACAAGAAGTAGATCAAAATGTGCGCCGTGGCCCAA
>ML975283.1:78724-176441 GCA_010015605.1 Decorospora gaudefroyi
ATTGGCTGAGAAAATGGGTGGTGAACGTTCACATCGCGATGTTGATTTTATGCTAGCGTGGCTTGGTGGTTCAAAACTTTTGACCTAGTACTGTAGGCCCGCTGCGTGCAAAACCTATTTCGCAGCTCAGGGAGGTACTGGACATCACCGACACAGTAAGATGATATATCCTCTGGGATCGGACGCTGGTTGAACACGTCATACGAGCCGCCATGTTCGGCCTTGAACAATCGCTCGCCTTTCTCCTTAGCCAGCTTCCAGCTAGCTACTCCGCTGCCACCGAAGGACATGAGCAGCAAGGCCCAGTTTAATGACGTAAGAGTGACGTATCTATGATCAAGGTACTAACGTTAGGGACGTTTACTTCATAGTTGCTGAAAGTTTCAGCTGCTTCCCCACATTTAAGCTATATCTAATTCGAAACCATACATACCACCAGGGGTTTTGTCTCTTCTTCAAGTCCACAGTGCACTTCCTGGTCTCAAGTTTATCGACCTATAGAATCTGTCTAGCTTACCATGGCTCTTACACGTATCGCCAAAGAGCATGCAGACCTGCAACGCGACCCCCTCAAGACATGCTCCGCCGGTCCCGCTGGGGCCAGTAACCCAAGACAATGGGTTGGGCACATCACTGGCCCCTCAGACACTGCGTACGAACAGAGAGATTTCTCTATCGCAATCGCATTTCCACAGGATTACCCAATGAAGCCGTTCCAACTTACGTTCACAACTCCTCTCTCCCACCCTAACATCTCTGAGGAGGGAGAAGTACGGCTCGTCGAGCTAGAAGAGAAACACTGGTCTCCGGTTTTCACGGTCCGCAGTATCCTAATCTGCCTCCAGGCGTTGCTAGCGAATCCGGACCCTTCCAACGGCGTATTGAACAGTAAAGCTACGAGAACGTATTTAACGAATCAACCTCAGGAGCACGACGTCAGCTCCAGTGCCGCTAAGGGATGTGTGCAGCCTACTCACAACGGCAAGAGGATTGCAGGCAAAAAATATGGGATTGATATGAGCCGCCCAGAGTTTGAGGAGTACAAGAACTTGACGGGGGTAGAGGAGAAGAACAAGTTCTTAGTAGAGAATGCTGACATTGTTCGGGACGAATAAGATAAATAGGAAAGAGGTACTAAGGGCGTATTGTAAGTAATCGTTGTTTGCGTTAGAGAATGTTGTTACCTGCTAGCCTAGATCTTCAACAATGTAGAGAGGAAGTGGTCAGGCTAATACTTATGTAGTTATCTGTAAGGAGGTTTTTATTAGCTTACATCTTCAACAATGTGATAGTCATCCACTCGTAATAGAACATCAGCCTTAATGAAAGAACATCCTCTTCTTTTTCTACTAGCGTAGGGTTAGCCATCCACGCTCTGCGGAAAGTGTGTGTGTCGCTTCCCGAACTTCGGGGCGCATTGCTCGTAGGCGGCTTATTGGATCCAAGCATCTTGGGGTAAAGATAGGCGCCGCAAAAGTTTGGCTGGACTCTACAGCAGGGACGATTGTCCGAAGATAGAAAAGCATAGGAAGCGGAACTTTGGACGTATATGCGCAGCGGGGATGGGCGAGACGTCACAGCAATATGCAAACCGCCTGTAGGCAAGCCCACCGGTAGTCACTCGCGACAGGTGCTCGATGCCTAAGGCTACCGCCCTAAGCAGACGACAGGCGGACGCAGCGGGGCGCAGCAGGGCCGCAGCACCTTTGCTGTAGCGCAGCCAGTCAGACCGTACCGGTAGCCATTAGGTCCCGTCCGCTGCGGCCGGTCGCGCGTAACCGCCCCAGCCTCGCGCCAGAACGGCCCTCGCAGCCCGCCAGACCGCCTCTACAACCCATCGCCTCCTGTTGCTGTTGTGTTCAGTTGCAGTTACACAAACATGGCAGGCACCAGCCCACTAGCTGCGCCGACTACCACGTGGCGTGGATCTGCCCCGTCGCCGACCTCGAGCTCCTGCCTGCGCGCCTGATGCTGGACGAGGAGCATGCCGCCCCGCCGCACGACACCCACTACGACGAGAACACCTACATCTGCGGCACTATCAGCGGCCATGCAGTCGTCGTCGCAACCTGTCCGCCGGGCGAGACAGGCAACGTCAATGCTGGGCGCTTGACGGGGTCTATGTTCAAGACGTTTCCCAACATCCGCATGGCAGTGCTCGTGGGCATTGGAGGCGGCATCCCCCACGCAAAAGCGCCCGAGGACCCTCTTGACGGCATTCATCTCGGAGACGTGGTAGTGGGATGGCCGGGCGACGGGAAGCCTGCGTGTGTCTACCACGAGCGGGGCAGATCCAAGGTCGACGGGCAGTTTGAGATGGTGGGCACAATGCAGAACCCAGACTCGAGGCTCGCTAACGCGCTTGGCGTGCTGGACAGGACGACGCTTGGCGAACAGCTTGCGAGGTTGCAGCTCCATAAGAACAAGAAGAAGTTTGCCCACCCTGGCCTCGGGCACGACAAACTCTTTGCGGCTGCATACCATCATGTCGGCGGCTACGGATCCAAGTGCATAGCCTGCGACCAGAGCGAGCTTGTCCAGCGACCCCAACGGACTGAGGAAGACCAGCACGCGCTAGTCTTCCATCGAGGGAGGATTGCCACTGGCAATGCGGTTATCCAGGATGGCGAGCTGCGGGACCAGATCAGGGCTCGGTGCGACGGGGCGCTCTGTGTCGAGATGGAGGCAGCAGGCGTCGACGCCAACAGACGATGCCTCGTGATCCGCGGCATCTCTGACTATGCAGACTCACACAAGGGCAACATGTGGAGGTCATACGCGGCTGGCAACGCCGCTGCGTTTACGAGAGAGTTGCCATGCAGGATTCAGCCAGGAGAAGTGAAGAAGATAGAACCTAAAGGTCATTAGTAGCTCTATCTAGCTGCAGATGGTGTTTTCTATAGCATAGCAGTAGATTAGTATAGTTCTGTATTAATAGTTGACACGTTGCGCAGTATGCTAACGTAGAGCAGCGCCATGGCTTGTTCCACTTCCTAGGCCACACTCTTTCGTTGGCCGAGAGACTCAGCTTGCTGAGCTCAGTACACACATATCGTTACAAGGCTGCCGTCGACTCGCTATATATGGCCTCGGCGGCTGCGGGAAGACAGCCCTTGCTCTCGAGGCGGCTTATCGGGCGGGAGAGCAGCAGCCTGCGCATGCCATCTTCTGGGTACCAGCGGTCAGCCGAGAGCTTCGAGCAGGCGTACCGAGAGATAGGACGGCTGCTGCGCATACCGGGCATCACCGACGCCAAGGCTGACGTGAAGCAGCTCGTCAAGGCGAGACTGAGCGACGAAGGCTTTGGGCAGTGGCTGATGGTTGTCGACAACGCAGACGACGCCGACGTTCTTTTCGAAGTAGTTAGGGAAGGACGCAGCGCAGATCTGCTGATCGACTATATCCCGCACAGCCGCAAAGGCTCTATCGTCTTTACTACCCGGACTGCGAAGGCTGCAAGCGACTTAGCTTAGAGCAACGTCATAGAGTTGGGCGAGCTAGGCCAGGGAGAGGCAAGAGAGTTGTTGAGGACACGACTTTTCCTAAAGCATCGGCATCAAGTCGAGGACGAAGCGACGGTTAGCGAGTTTCTGGGCATGCTCGCGTTCCTGGCCCTTGCGATTGTCCAGGCAGTAGCATTCATCAACGAGAACGACAGCAAGCTCTTCGAATACGTACAGCTGTACCGGGCGAGCGAGCAAGAGGCTACCAAGCTTATTGGCGAAGAGTTCCAGGACCAGGGCAGATATCGAGAGACGAGGAACCCTGTCGCGACAACGTGGTATATCTCGTTTGAGCAGATCCGAGCACGCAACCAGCTAGCGGCAGACCAGCTGTCGTTTATGGCGTGTACGGCTAGTACCGACATACCAGAGTCGATGCTGCCGCCCGATGAATCGCGTGTAGCACAGGCGAAGGCGATTGGGATGCTAAAAGCATACGCCTTTGCCACCGAGCGACAGCCTGCAGGGGAGGGGCGACAACCACAACAAGAGCAGACGAAAGCGTTCGATGTCCACCCGCTAGTGCACCTGGCAACGCGAGGCTGGCTGAAAGCGCAAAGCCAGTGGCTCGGCTGGGCAGCAAGGACGACGATGCGGCTAGTAGAGGTCGTGCCGTTTGGCGGTCACAGCACAAGAGCGTTGTGGACAGCATATCTGCCCCATGCTAGACACGTAGTGGATGTGCATGAGATGCACGAATCAGAGGCGAGAATGCAGCTGCTTGACCGGATAGGAAAATGTGAGCAGACGCTAGGACAGTACGCGGCTGCGGAGGGAACGTATCGACAGCTTCTAGAGAGGAGAGAGAAGGAGTTAGGCAAGGAGCACCCGTCGACTTTGGTGCGCATAAACGAGTTGGCAGTGGCAGTAAACGGGCAGGGCAAGTACGAAGAGGCAGAGGCGATGCACAGACAGACGCTGGCGCGGAGGGAGAAGGTGCTCGGGCTTGAGCATCCAGACACGCTCACGAGCGTATAATGTCTTCCCCACCTCCTTGCACATCACTATCGCTACCACGAAGCCCTTGCGCTGTACGACAGGGCATCCGCTGGATATCAGGCTGTCCTTGGGCAGGATCATCCAACCACTCGTGCGTGTCGCTAGCGTCACGCCGACGCGCTTGCATCGCAGGAACAGAGTCAGCTTGTCATCTCTCCTACGGTTACAGATAGCAACGCAAGTGCACGGGCAGGCAAAGGGTCAAAGCTGCTGCGTGGGCTAGCAAAGATTGGTATCAGAAGCTCATAGCTGTCTGCGATATGAGCACAAATAGTTCTGTATATTTATTGCTAATAACCCTAAGTCAACCCTTACGTCGTTGCAGAACTGTATATAAGCCTCTGTCTTTACTAGTATCTGCTCCAAAACTAGGGGTGCGTAGAGGATAACGACTGCAGGCTTGTGCGTGTAGTGACTAGTCAAGCTCGAGCGGGTCATGCTTGGACCTGTCCGCTGGCTAATTAAGCAGCTTAACTTAACCTCTGCTCCTAACGTAATCCGAACTAGTTTTCGGATGTCCTACTTAGAGGACTTGGCAACGATTGCTGTACAGCCACAAAGCTCCGCAGCCACAGATCTAGTGTCAGCAGTGATAGAATACCGCTAAGCTACTTTAAGCTGGGTGTGCGGGGCCTCTCTATCTGGCACTTCTAGCAGGTAGACTTAGAGTTAGCATAGAAGCACGACAGCCTCTCGAGCTCAAGCACAGTACTCGGGATGAGATAACGATATAATAAGCTGTAAGTTAACGGGCTTCTAACAAGATGCATAGGCTTTCAACATACCTACTGCCAGCCAAAGCGAGGCGGTCGCGTGACGCATATGTGAAATTGTCGTATTTGCACGGTAAGCAGAGCCTGTTTTTACAAGACACCAGCAGAGAATAGACTTAATAGTTTAAGGCTACTATTCTGAGAGTTTACATACCTCTAGCCCGTCGTTGCGTTTGTTGTGATGGGTAGTGTCTGTAGAGTCCCGCCACGCAGGGTGTCCCGTTACGCAGGGACGAACGTTATGTATATGTATGTATGTGTTATTGAAATGATAGGGGGGGGGGGGGGGGTTGTGTATTGCTCGTGTCTTCTTCTTCTTCTTGTTCGTCTTCTTGTTCGTCTTTTTCTGATTCTGATTCTGAACAAGCAGTAGCAGCAACAACACCTTACAACATCTTTTCAACAACGGGGTTAGAAGAAAGAATTCGAAGAGATTGATCATTTGAATAGACACTAGCCATCTATTAACCCACAGTACTTCCAAACCCTCACCCCCCAAATTAAAAATAAAAAACATTACACATCCCCATGTAAGTAGGGAAAACCAACCACTAAACCCCAAACTCTCCACATCACACCACATGCTCCTCTCCAAACAGACCGAGAATCAGCCCAGTATCTACATAGCAAGCGCCGGTGCAGGCCCTCCCACCCACATTCGATTTTGCTCTAGCGACCCAAAGTTGTACTAGTAACAGCGCAAAAATACCCCGGAACCGTCCGCCTGGAGGTCGAATTCTCGCGCCTGTAACACAGACAAAGGCCATTATTGCTATCCCACGCCGCAACGTTTGTAAAATAAGCAGTGGGAATAACTGTATCGCAGTAGGCGACACAGGTCTGCAGCGAGGGCACTATGAGGCTGGGGTTTGGCCGGACCACGCCGCTGCAGAGCGTGTTGCAGCTGACTGTGTATACGAATCCGGGGTGGATACTGGAAATTTGTTGGGCGCATTCAGGTTGTGGGTTTGGGGTTGGGGCGGAGGGTGGGCTGGAGGAGGAGGAGGAGGGGGACGAGGTTGACGATGATGTGGGCTCCTGCTGTGTGGTGGAAGAGGAGGTGGATGACGACGACATGATTTCCAGCGGTGTGGAGGAGGAGGAGGAGCTAGAAGCAGCGACGGTGACGGTGCTAAAAGTGGACAAAGGTGTGCTTTGCGCAGATGACAATGAGCTGCTCATGGCCTCCTCATCGCCCCCACCACTGCAACCTTTGAGAAAAGTATCGATTCCGTCCTCGGCATACGAGTCTCCCATGTTAATCGCATTGTAAAGGAGGCAGCTTGCCGCATTTCCTGCAACCCGGGGATAGACGATTTGGACGCCGACGCAAGTCGACTCCGAGGAACCTAGACAGGGTGAATACTCGTTCGTGAAAAATGTGCGTAATCAAGGGGGGTATGTTTCTTACAATATGCAATGCACTGGTCTGCAGACGTTACTTGGTACCATGCGAAGTTTGTGTCGTCGGGTTGGACCAAGGTAGTGGCACAGTTGACCTGTGATATGATTTAGTATGAGTATATCAATTCGCGAGAGAGGCACATACCTGATAGTTTGACACGCATTGGCCGTTTCGCGCGGGACAGCTGCCTGCGTAGGGTCCTGGTGTCGGGCTCGCGCTTGGTGATGTTGACGAACCACTACTGGACACGGAACTATCGACACTGGACGTCGAGCTCGGAATCACATCAGAACTTGTTGGAGAAACGGAGCTACTGCTTGACTCGGCTGGCGCATCGACACAGTACTTCAAGAACGCAACAGTGTCGCTCCGTCCGGCTTCGGTTAACCCACCAACCCGGCTGTAGAATTTACATGTAAAGGTACTGTCGGGACTGTCCTCTATCGAGTACACGAATCCGATACAGGCAGCGTCCTGGTCGCATGTGGAGGCGCAGCTATCGGCGTTATTGGGCGATGTATCAACGGACGAGACCACGGCGTCACCTCCAATAGGAATGGAACCACAAGCGGTCGCGTAGCGCGATGTACAATAGGAGTCGGACGCAGGACAGGTGCTGGCCAGGTTCGCCAGAGAAGAATCTGTCGGAGGGCAGTTTGTACCGTCGACAATGTACGGGCATTCAGTTGCAGACGGGCTTGCAACCGAAGTAGATGCGCTAGTGCTGGATGCCAGGCTCTCGCTAGCAGACGGAGTGATAGATGATGAGTCCAGGCTTGACGAAGCCACTGAAATTGACGAAGCTACCAAGCTACTGCTTGATTCGATCATGGGGGCAGAAGGACAAACTCTCGTGTACAGGACGGTGTTGCTCGCCTGCAAAACACGAGGGAAGTGGTTGTAAAAGGTGCAAGAGTAACTGACAGGAGTGCTGGTACTCTTGACGAACGCAAATCCCAAGCACGTCAAGTCTCCATCACATTGCGAGGCGCAGTCTTCAACATCGATGGCGGGACGGATACCGATGATTGCTGCTGTGGTAGCCACTTGCATATTGCACCTCATCGTGTAGCGCGAGGTACACGTGATGCCAGCCTGGCAGTTTACGTTGTCTAGACTGCTCACCGTTTGAGCAGGGAGACACGATGGGACGAGGTACGGGCAGACGGACGCGACTGGGCTCGCAGAAGAAGTGGCGTCGATGGTGTTGGAAGCCGACACGGTAGTAGCGATGATGGATAGCGTGGGTGTAGAAGAGGCAATAACGGAAGAAGCACTACCGCTAACCGCATCGTCACAGACTTTCAGGTACGTACTTCCGAATCCTGTCGTAACCGAAGTGATGGTGCTGTACAACACACAAGAATAAACGCCCGTGAACGAGCTCGTCCATACAAAGCCGACACACGTCGAGTCAAGCGTACAGGCAGCCGCACAGGCGTCACCACCGGTAGAGGTCGACGGGGAGTTCGAGATTTCGACAGATCCTGTTTGAGGCCTGGTTCCACATCTTGCTTGATATCCAGCAGCACATTTGCCGCTGTTGGCCTGGAGTGAACAGGCGGTGTTGATCGATGGGGCAAGGGAATCGCAGTCGGGTACGTCGAAGCAGGTTGGTTGAGGGTTGCTAGTGGACGACGTGGCCGTTGATGTGGCTGAGGAGGACACTGAAGTCTGTCAGAATGCTTGCCATGTTGGGGGAGCCAATGGAAGCTTCAGCTTCTTTTAGTTTGAATCGTACTTACCAACTGCCGAGTCAGAGCTCGTTTGCGTGGCGCTGGAAGATATTTCAGCAACCAAAGACGAGCTTTCCGACGAACTAACAACAGCCGCCGAACTCGAAGAAGCCGTTCCAGCTCCGGACGAAGAAACCAAAGAAGTGGAAGAACTGCTTGATCCGGCCGTGGAAGAGGAAGTGCGTGAAGACGAGGAGCCACCACCATTACACTTGCCGAACCCCTTCTGACAAGTATCCGCCGCGCAATAAGCTTTCGTCGAGCCACAGTACGAATACTGACTACAACAATCTCCCCACCGACTGCCCAGACACGTCTTGCCCTGGAACTTAGGGCCGCAACGCGCGTTTTGGGAGACGCGCTGCGTAGCGACTGGCGCGAGGGAAGAGGATGTTGTTGCGGTAGAAGATGGTAACGTTACGATGACGGTGGACGACCGCCTCGAAGTAGTGGACGCTGGACGCGTCGTCGTCGTCGTCGTGCTAGAAGACGGAGCAGGCTTGCGCTTACAAGAACCGTACGCGGACTTGCAACCCGAACCACAGTATGCCGTCGTCGAACCGCACCATCCATACTAAAACCCCATTCCGTTAGTTTATCATCCCCATGCACCACCACATTTTGTTTTCTAAGCGGGGCTACGTACCTGCGAGCAGCAGTCTCCCCATACTGTATATATCTCGCATTAGCATACACTCACGTACCATCAAAACACTTGAACGACGAGGCAAATTACTAACCTGAACCCAGACACGTATACCCTTTCGATCCACCACACGTCGCATCTCTAGAAACGCGTGTATTCTTCGCCGCCGCCGACGCCGACTCCCCCAGCGGAGCAAGAAGAGCCAACACAAGGACGAGAGACCGCATCTTGAATGTCGACAGGTGGGTAACCCGAAACCCGTCCAACTAGCAAAAAGTGACAATAGACAAGAGTGTGGATAGATAAGTAAAAAGCCGAGCAAGGAAATCTCTCTCTCAGCAAGAAAGAAACCCCCCTATTAATAATGAAAGAGCAAAAAAAAAATCTTCAATACATAGTCCGCACACTCAGACAGCCATGAATACTTTCCGATACGCAGCCTCGCCCAAGTCGGTTTACCACGACGCCATGGCTTTTCGGAGTCGCCAGCAGCCTTGCCATGCGGCTTGCGCACGGGGCTGAAAATCAATGCATGGCATGGGTATGGCAGCTTAGAGACGAATTAAGGAGACGGCAGAGGAACGCCTCATGGACGCCTGACAGGTGGTGGCGCTGCTAAGGAGCACAGAGTGGAGACAAGCTTGCTAAAGTTTATGTTTGTGATGTGGTCGTTGTGGGGCGCGCTAGGAAGCGATTGACACGGGTACGGGGAAGCGACGTTGGTTACGCGAGATGAAGATGCGCATCTAGACTCTAGACTCTAGACTCTTGATCCCTTTTACGTACCTACGTGGTTTGGTACTCCTAGGTAGTTATGGTGGTAGGTATGTGCTGTGACCCCATTGGGGACGATGCAAAGAGACAGGAATAATGATCTTGGGGACGTCAAATACCTAGCGTAGTGGATGTAGATGTGTATGAGTGATGTTCAAAAAAAAGGGCTACAAATACATTTCTTCTTTCTTTCTTTCTTTTACTTGCTTACAACAACAAACAAAACACCGGGCACACATGCATGCACGCACACCAAATCACTGCAAACAACCGGCACGATCCTATGCCTACGCACATGCCCATGCCCATCCCAAAGCCCGGCCCGAAAGAAGAGGAAACAAAAAACGGACATGTTACTAATACTTCTTCTTTCTCGACCGCACATGCGGATCCTGACCCTTACGATTCCTCTTCTGTCGATCGGTAGGCGGCCGATACGGCTCGTGTCCAAACTCATCTCGAAACAAGGCCAACATGTACTCATCCACATGTCTGCTTTCCCTATCCTCTTGCGCGAGCTTCAGGTCCAGATCCAGGTCCTTGGCCGCGACCGACGCGGCACGCGTCGCATTCGTGCTGCTCTCGTTGAAATCCACCTGGTCCTCTTGGATCTCGTCCACGATTTCCTTTTGCGCGACCGAGGCGGCGGTGCGGTCTTCCGTGTCCTCGACGGTACGCATGACGCGCGCGTCGGCCAGGAGACCGATTTTCTCGCCTAGCACGCGTTCCATGGCGGCGCCTGCTTCGTCTGTCGTGTCGATGCCGAGGTTTTCGTCCAGAGCGTCGCGCCAGGTGACCTTGTTGAACGTGTCGGTGGTAAAGTCACCTTTTTGGATGATGACGTCGTCGAGAAGTCGTTTCTGGTTCGATTTGCGGAGGATGTTGGCTTCGATGGTGTACTCGCTGACAAACTTGTATATGTGCACGTCGCGTGTTTGGCCGATGCGGTGGGCGCGGTCTTGACATTGCTTGTCCATGGCTGGGTTCCAGTCCAGGTCGTAGAAGATGACACTGTCGGCGCCTGTGAGATTGATACCAAGGCCGCCTGAGCGCGAAGAAAGGATGAAGCATAGGATGCGTGGGTCGGTGTTGAAACGATCGGTGAGGATTTGGCGCTGTTCGACCTTTGTGGAGCCGTCGAGACGTAGGTAGCGGTACCCGTGGATATTGAGGAACTGTTCGAGGATATCGAGAACTTTGGTCATTTGCGTGAAGATGAGAGCGCGGTGGCCGCCGGCTTGGAGGTCGCGGAGAAGAGTGGCAAGACGTTGCAGCTTGCCGCAGTCGTATTGAAGGAGACGTTTGTCGGGGAAGGCGATGGATTGTCGGATGCGTGATGCATGGAACGGATCGGGTTGATGCGCCGCTTCTGAAGACCTGATGAACTCGACTCCGCGTTTCGACAAGGTCAACGGAGCAAGCTCCTCAGCCGCAACGGCTGGTGTGACGCAGGTAAACCGTGTGATGAGCGGCTCGAAGGCTTCAGCACGCTGTTCAAGTGTTGGTATCATATTGCAGAAATGTGTGATCTGCTGATCGTGCCATTGCGACAAAACACCTTGACAGCGGGGTGATCTGAAGCCAAGTAGACCATGATGCCGTCCAATAATATCATAATGCACGCCCTCCTCTTGTTTCGGTTGCACGTGAAGTTGAGCGAAACCGAAACCTTGGTAGGGAGGATGTGGCGTGTGGTGGGCTTCGTAAATTGGGGTCCTAGGCTTGCGCTCCCCTTCCGCTATGGCTCCAAAAGTGTACTCGTGCCAATCGACTGTGACTGCATCAATTATGTCCTTCCCGTAGATTGGCATAAACTGGGTTCGCGCGCGGGTAAGATTAAGGCATGTCTGCAGGTGATCTCGAACGGCTGTCTGCTCCCGCTTGGCCATCGCTGCCATGGTCGATTGCAGCGATGACGTTCTTGTATCTACAGGCTTGTTGAGACGCCGAGTTTGACGTTCGATCAAGTCTTCCAGAGGTCGTGTAGCACGGATGGGATAGGTGCGTCGAGCATGTCCCAGCTGCGCAGTTTGCTCCCGTCGCGAGAATACTAGATTTAACGCTTCAAGGTTGACTTTCTTATCTTCCAAGCCCTCACGCAACCGCTTCCTAATGAGAAGGTCTTTGATCTCAAACTCAGCGACGACAGACTTTGGCATGGCCATGGAGGTTACAATAGCTCGCGTTTCGAACAGGTCTGGATGGTTACAGACCTTTCGCAGCGACATCAAACAGTTGATAATGGACATGTAGTTGCCAGAGGATAGAATTTCCTTCGTTGATGCGCGGCCCATGAAGCCATCGTAAAGCTGGCGTTGTCGTTTGGAGAGCTTGCAGTATACGACATGCTCATACTTTCCGGGCATCTGCTTTTCGACTTCAGACTTCAGACGTCGGAGTAGGTATGGGCGAAGGACTTCATGAAGTCTCTTGACAACCTTCTGCGCCTCTGCATCGAGCTGTTGGCGGCCTTGATCCAAGATTTGCGACGTGGGGTTCTTTAGCGCTAGGGTGAATTCCTCCAGACCCGCAATCCGACCTTCACCAGCGAAGCCAGCCGGCATCAAGAAGTAGAGCAACGACCAGAGCTCGTCGATATTATTCTGCAGGGGCGTCCCCGTTAACAGTAGTCTTCGCTCGGTCCGGAGAGTAAGCATAGTCTGCCACCGTTGGGATTTGAAGTTCTTGATGTTGTGCGCTTCATCTAATACAAGGTAACGCCAAGGGCGCATTTTGAATGCCGCTGCATCTTGAAGGATGAGCTGGTAGGACGTGATCACGACGTTGTACATGTCCTTTCCCGTGTTGCGCCACCCTAAGCGTTTCCGCTTTCGTTCATTGATGTCGCCATAGTAGGTCAGAATCTTGAAGCCCGGTAAGAACTTCTTGAACTCCATCTCCCAGTTGAGCATGACACTCGTAGGGACTACAACCAAATGCGGTCCCCATATCTCGCGGCGGACCGCCAGATACGCGAGAAGGGATATGGTTTGTATAGTCTTGCCGAGACCCATTTCATCTGCCAATATGCCGTTGGTCTCGGACTCGTACAGGTTCGCAAGCCAGTCTAACCCATCGTGCTGGTACTCGCGAAGCGTACCGCGCAACAAGGATGGTACTTCAGTCCGTGGTGGTGAAGACGTATGGCGAGATCGGGACGCGCTCTTCGACTGCACGGCATTCTCCATAGCCGCTGGCTCTGTGACATCGGCAGATTGAGCTGGCTTCTCCATCACCGTGTTTCCATTGAGGTGCGCCTTTTCCCTTTCAGTAATCGAGTCATGGCCGTTGATGTGAGGCGTCTCATCATCAACCTCCATGGGCGACGGAGCATGGCCGTTCGTCTGCGCTTCTTGAGGCGTTGCATTTTCCGGCTCCTCGTCTTCGATAGCAGTCTTAGCGGCTTCCTTGAGTTTCTTAATGTCTTTTGGAGCTAAAAAGCCCATCATCCCCATGTCCTCTCCTTCACTCTCGTCATCATCTTCTGCGTCTGATCCGGCAGCATCTTCCTCCTCAGTCTCGGAACCTTCGTTGCTCGACCAGGCCTCACTACCAGATTCCAAACCTTTGTTGTTGTCGTCATCATCGGAATCTAACAGGGCTTCATCGACTTGATCAAGCTCGACAGTAGCGGGATCGATATAATCCGTTTTTTTCTTGTCGTCTTCCTCATCGTGCTCGTGGAAGCCATTTGTATGGGGGAATGGATTTTCCGGAAGCTCGTCAACGTCCTGCATTTCCAAATCTACATCGGGCGTCGGGGCCGGCGTCCCTTCCTCGAGATTCTCGGCATCGTCCTCGTCAGACTCTGCCTCCACTTCGGAGCTACTCTGTGGAAGATCAGGAAGTTGGCCGTACTTTTCGTGTAATTGTTCGGCGGTGAGGTTCGCGTCGTCGTCCTGCTCGTTATCTTGTTCACTGTCCGAGCTCGAAGACATGACGTCGTCGTCGTCGTGTTGGTGCTCTGAAGCGTGCGAGGCTCGGCTTCCCAACTCGTCCTCATCGTCAAAGTCTCTGTCCTCGCTGACCAACGACGAAGCTCCGTCGGTAATGTTGCGGCCGCCCAGAATCTCCTGCGCCTGGTTGAACATGTCATCCATAGCCTTGTGTCCGAGCTGCAGCTGCTCCTCTTCCCACTTGGCCACGCGCTCCTTGTCGATCTCCGACTTGACCAAGCCCCATGCGTCTTTGACATCCTTGACAAGCTGTCTGTATCGTGTGAGCTGCCGTTCCGCCTCTTCCTGTTCGATCTCGTCCTGGCTCTTGCGCTTGAACTTGTTCTTCCAGAAATCATACGCTTCTCTCGCCAATGTTTTGGCTGTCCGACGATGGAATGCCTTCTCTTCTCTAAGCAGCTTGTTGAAGTGCAGCGCATGCGCGACCACATGCTCCCAATGGCCGTACTGCGGCAGCGGCTCTGGGGCGGCTTCGGGCGCATAGATGCTGCATCGTGTCTGGCTCAGAACACCACGCTCGGCGGCTTCGACAATCTGCAAGCGCCGCTCGGCCTCCTCCCGCGCCTTCTCTTCGGTTGTCCGCAGCGCCTCCTCACCCTCCAACGGGTCATCTTGTGCTAGCCATTCTTCAAGCGAAGCATACTGCGTCTTGGGCGGGGCATGCTGCGGATGTCGGTTCGGAGCATCGGGCTTTCGCAGTCGAAGGCGGAGACGCGGGGCAGGCATGGAGGCATTGGCGTCATCGGGCGAACCGTACAGGCCAGCGTAGGGGTCGTGACCGTAGCCGTTCGTCTCGGGATCGTCCGTGGGTCCATCACCTAAATGCTCTGTAAATGTCTGCGTCCCTCGCCGAGAGCGCCCAGGCTGCTTTCTGGCACTTCCTGGCGACGTCTTTTTGTTTTGCATTACTGGCGACGTAGGGGGCGAGCTTCTTGCAAGTGCGGTGGGCTTTCTTTGACGTTCCGACTTGCGCGCGGGAGTGACCAGGGATTGCTTTGACGTCTTCTTGGGAAGAGCGGATGGCGCCTTCCCTTTGGAGAGCGAGGCCGGGCCGGGGCCAGAGCCATTGCGAGACTCGCGCTTGACGCCGTTCTTAGGGGTGCCATTCGTCTGTGTCGCCTTGGCCGTCGGCTGCGAGTTCCGCTTCACAACCGGTTCTGGTGTCGGCGGAGCGGTATCTCGATTTACGCGCGATGATTTCCTGACGCCGTTCTCGAATACCGTCGTCGGTCCATCGGCCACGAACGGCTTCCACGGCGGCGATATGGCGCGTGAGGCTGATCGACGCGGCGTGGTGTCGTCGAGTTTCCGCCGCTTCGCCGGCCGCTCCATGACGCCACCATCATGGCCGTTGACCGGCGCAGGCCGGTCTTCCTCCTTGATCACAGGTGCGTGGTGCTCTGGGACAGCATCGCCATTGTGTGCGGCGTGGGGATCTTGGGGGGCGCTGGCGCTGGCGGGATCGCGTGGTGGGATGGAGTCGAGGTCGCGAACCGCGGGCGTATCTTCTTCCATTCAGGAAGGGCGAAGGATGCTGCCTGGGGAGCCTGGAGAGCACCCGGCGCAAGGCCACGACATGTATCGGCGCGAAAGTAGTGTCGCAAGATGGGCCGATGTCCCTGTGTGACGGTGAACTGGTCAGATTCGCGATTTCGGTTCACGGCGGGATGATGCGGGCTAAAAGGTGTTTTGGCGGAGGCGTGAGATGCAAAAACACCGCCGGCGATAATGTTTGGTAGGGATCACGCTAAGCTAAATACGGGGCACGGGCGCGCAGCCCAATTCTTTGACGCAAAATAGGAAGACGGTTTTCTGGCGGAAGAAAGATGCAATGGTAGCCGTCTGGAATGTCCGCAAATGCCTTACTAAACTTGAAGAGAAAGACGGTCAGTCGCGTAGACGGCTTGGTGTGACAGCATCATCGAAAATGGTTGTCGCGAAGCTGCTGGACCCACTTATCCGCCAAGCCGTACCGGGGACCGCAACGAAGCTCATCATCGCGAACCACACTCCAAGCCGGCAACACACCAAACCCCCGCCATTCGCCGCAACGTGCGAGCAGAGGACACCTCAACAACATATCAGAAAGTGCGCACACCGCCCCACCATGTTCTCCAGGCGCATTGTGGCCGCCCGCCCGCTGGCTCGAGCCCTCGTCCCCGCCGTCGCCCGACCACGGCCACAGTTCACCCAGCTCCGGACCGCCCTCACCGCAGCCGAGCAGGCCGAGCTCGCTGACCCGGGCCAGGTAGGCTTACCATGCCAGTAGGGACAGCAGACGGTGCAGTAGCGCTAATGTTGCCAGAATGGCGGCTACATCAACCCGCCGGCCGAGAAGCGTGGAAACCGCGACCCGTACGGCGACTACTGGGACAAGCAGGAGCGCCGCAACTATGGCGAACCCTGCCACGAAGACAACGACATTCTCGGCGTGCTTGCCCTGCACGACTACAACCACTTCACCCCGCAATGGGGCTTCGTCTTGTTCGGCACCTTCATCGCCTCTGTTCTTGGACTGTGTGCCGTCGTGGGCGTCACATATCCAGACAAGGTGAGTGCGCCCAGGACGTACCCAGATGGTCTGGAGGCTGAGCTGGGTGGGAAGCGTGCGTTGCTGGTGAGTATCCTGCTTCTGTCTGCCCGAATGCTACTAATGATGTGCATAGGCAAGGAAACCTGGCGACGGCTGGTAGCTTGCTATGTGCAAACACAAGTGATATGTAAATACAACCTGAATGCATTTCTCTTTTGTCCATCTGCAATCTTCTTCACACGGCTTCCTTTTTGCCCATTTCGCTATCCGTCTCGTCATATTGCTTCGTATACCCACCCCACGATGACGGACTCCAGCGTACAATGCGTCGTGCCATACGGAGCCTCCACACGAAGCACTGATGGTTGTTGGAAATCACGATCCAACATGTGGTAGGTACGTTGGGCGTATGGAAGGTACTATGGGCTGTTAAGGAGAAGGAGCCAGGGACTAGCGCCTTAGCTGCTGCGCACCTATATAATCCACCCATCCATAATTCTCAATCGATCACTTCGATTCCTTCCCTACTTTCAATAGGTTATGAGCCCGGACCTTGCTACCGCGACATCCCTTACCAAAGTACCTTCCCACATGTT
This sequence comes from Decorospora gaudefroyi, assembly GCA_010015605.1. Classification (NCBI taxonomy): domain Eukaryota; kingdom Fungi; phylum Ascomycota; class Dothideomycetes; order Pleosporales; family Pleosporaceae; genus Decorospora; species Decorospora gaudefroyi. Next base: position 95,646 of record ML975283.1, read on the forward strand.
GGATTGACCTTTCCAACCCTCCCTTTCAAGACGACATGTGCAAATGACCTGGCCCGGATATCCACGCTCCCTACCGACAAGCCAGATGCGTCTTCCTGGACCCACGAGCTGGAGAAGCTTTTTTCTTGTCTCGAGAGATACTTCCATACCATGATCCATCGATACGAGCAACGCCTCCACGTACATCCATGTCGGAACCGTGGGCCGACCTTGGTCCCGAGCCGAGATGGTGTCCATCGGCCAGCAACCGGACCTGAAACCCCATGGACAACGACCACCACAAACATATCGCCATTCATTTCCACTGTGTCCGGGAAAGATCCTAGGTGTACATTTCAAAGTCGGTCTCGGGCCTTGAAAACAAGGCCCCCATCCGCAACAAGGGTCCTACCGCTCTCCTCTTTGAGCGCTGTGGTGGAGACGCTGGGTTTGTCACTTCAGGGAAAAGTAAGTACCGCCTCTAGATTTCCATCTCCCAAGAACGAATCTACAGTGACTAACACAACCCGTCCTTTAGGACTCGAAGAAACACGCTACAAACCTCCAAATGGGCATCACCTTGCCCCCGCGAATTCACGCCGTCTCTCCATATTCGTATCCTTCATCAGCGGAGCACCGGTCCCCTCCGCCCAAATCCTAAGGAGACGACCGCTAGTTACTCATCCATTAGCACGCTGCTCGACATATTTCCTCTTCGCAAACGAAGTCGATGCACCAGCGTTGCGAAACGAGCACCCGACGCGTTTTTTGTTGGGACTCTGCGATGATCCTAACGACAAGATTGTCCTGAAGCGCGCGCAACACGGTACTCTTACCGCTCGAGAGTCTCGACAGCAAAAATTCGACCACGTCAGCACACCCCAACTCTAGACTCAAACCGGGGGTCAAAAAAATGGAAAAACATTGCTATAGACACCGGTGCAGGACAAGAGTGCGAAAAGCAAGAGAGGAAGGTGGAGTTCAGAGAACGACGATCATTAGTCCCAACTCCAGAGGACACTCGCAAGGGAAATAAGAGGCAGAAAAAAGTAGAAGAGGGGGAAGGGAAACCCATGGATATAGATAAAGAGTAGCCAAGACTCAGAGAGCGCCTCTAAGCTCTTCTCAGACGTCTTTGCGCAGGCATCACATCGAACAATCTTGGGCTGGTGGCCAGGTGAAATACTCCTTCCATCCGGGTAACTGGACGCAGTTTTGTGTTCGGCACACGCGGCTCATGGGTAAGTTTATTTGTGTTCAATTTTCGGAGTACATGGATGCATGTCTTCTGGGCATTGTAACCCCTTTTTTTTCCGCCTGTAACCGTGCTAATAATAGACTAGGTACTATGCCGGGCATGAGGTCCCTGGAATTCTAGGAGGCATGACGTCTACCTACACAAACAACGATATGGATTCCATCTTCCCAGGCTGGACGAACGTGAGGCGACATTCACGCAGCGCTCCAGTGAGCGTCGACAATTTATTCGAAGAAACGAAAAATTGCGGGAACCTTATACCGATCTCTCTCCCATTACATGGGCGTTCTTTCAGGCTCTACTGTGCCTAGGTCGAAAAAAAATGGTGACACTAAAACCACTGCCTTCTCCGTACCGAGCGAGTCATACCGCCGTAAACACGGAAAATTTTGTCCAGTTAGTTAGTGGAACCAGATTCTCGCTGTCGACCGATGATCCGGTAAACAAACCCCTCCCGACTTGGCATGACTGGTCCTGGGTCTACTACACCACCCAGCGATAATTACAAATAACAGCGACACCAACCTCCCACTACAATTTCGCTTACCAATACCACCACAGACGCGTCCATAGTGCCCGTTTGCCTAATTGTCATCCGGGAATTCCTGCTCAGCGCACAAAGCCTAACCACGTACGCAAACACCGCACCAGTCCACAAAGCACTTGTCCCGGCAGAGGCACTCTAGTTGGCAACGGCGGCAGTGCAACTCTACGAAACCCCGGCCATGATACAAGAACTAGCTTAGCAACAGCGACGCTCCTCACGGCTAACTCTAGCTTCAACCGCCGCCCATAGAACTTCCCAAAGGCACACAACCGTCCTAGGATACTCACTAGCCTAGACAGCGGCTACTGAGGGACTCACAAGCGCCAGACAGACAGTCATGAGAGACGCGGCAGGGTTCGTGCAGCTTAGAGACAACTTCAAAAAACAGTGCCGCGTTTACGCACTAGCGAGAACAGACCTAGGAATTAGAATTACCCTCACAGCTGTCAAGCCCGCTAAGCCTGCCCGACCGCAACTAGGGAAAAGAGAGATCCTAAATCAGGGCGGAAACCCCACTCCCACCATCCCCGGGAACTCCGCCACACCCGCAGCGCCTAATTCCCCTAGAAGACGAACCTCTCGAATCGCCTTCGTCAGTGGGTCAGGACAATTCCCCAACACCGGTAATCGAGAATCCTCCCCCAACATCTTCAGCTACCAATGTGAGGATATGGAGTGGATGCCATACGACAGCATCCACTCCACATCCTCACATTTAGGGTTAGGGGTGTTAGAAGGTTCTACCTCGGATATGGTAGTAGCCTCTCAGGTAGATACAGGAGCAACCTATCAGATACATATTACCAGATTAGGACTAGTCTCCATAGTATATGAGCCTTGAGGGCGTCTCCCCTCACATTTCAATCGACGTCTTCTTCACTCAATTCTCTCATTTCAACATGGGGGAGGACGAGGCTAGGATTAGGAGAGAGGTTGGAGCCTTGAAAGAGATATTAGCGTTCTTGTTTTGTGTTTTTGTTTTCTGGTATCTTGGAGGATCTCCAGCTTGTAGTATTGGGTACGGGAATAGGAAGCGTCTGGTCTAATGTCATTGTCCAGCTGAGTTGAACTCATCTGCACTTTCTCTTACATAGTTGGGTATCCTGGTCCCTAACAACTCTGGACTACATTATGCAATGCGCGACCCCTAGCATTCATTACGCTACTCACAGTACACACCTCACAGTTCGGAAATCAGAAAGCTAGTCTCGAGTAAAAACAAAAAAAAAAGCACACCATCTATTCCGCGCCAACGAAAAAGGAAACAACCCCGTAAGGTACAATCTACCGAAACTCAACATCACCCCCTACCCCTCCTTTCCACTTTCCACCTCCTTACTCCAACAAACCAAACTCCCTTGCCACGACCAGCTCACTGATACGTAACCGCCATACCACCCGGCAACTCCTCCAACCACCCACTAACAGGCTCCTGAACAGCCTGAGGGACACTGCAGCTCGTGGACACATCCGCACTCTGCGTCTCGAGGCCACGACACGTGTTTCCAAAACAGCGCTGATCCATAGCTTTCTGCAGCGCGCCGTCTTTCCAGCCAAAGATGTAGTCGCCGTGTTGTCCGTAGCCGGTGCTGTGGGGTGGGATTGGTTAGTATGGAAAAGGGAAAGAGGAAAGGGAGGGGGAAAGGAGAGACTCACCCATCACCCATGGAATACGTAAACGGTTGAGAGCCGTCTTCGGGCCAGAGCGATGCGTCGTTGAAGGGCGTCGTGTCCCACATCACTTCGTACATGAGCTGCGGGACGGGGACGGGGTGTGAGGCGGGACATCGGCCGCCGCGTTCGAAAGTGCTGGATACGGGGTAGGCGACGTGGTCTTTGTGGTTGGGTGAATCGAGGTTTTTGCCGTCCCAGCACCTGGGGTTGTTGTCAGTCACAGATTCGGTACGTGTGAGTTTGCCCATAGTGTTAGGTGAATCGGAAGTGAAAACCAAACCGAACTGAACAAAGCAGACTAAGTCTCGGTATCCCAAAAGACAGCCCCGAGCTAAAAAAAAATAAAAAAAAATGAGAGAAACTCACGTAGGAAACGTAATCGTAGTCCGAATCCCACCCCCACACATCTTCGACGGCAATTCAAAAGTATCCATCGGCCCCACACACGGCGCGCCCCCAAACGGCTCCTGCTCCATCGTCGTAAAGCAGCGATGACAAATCTGTCTCTGCATCCCTTGCTCGCCCCTCAACCCCGGATCACCAACCAACATGCGAAACCCCTTGGGAAACGCCGTAACGCGCCCGACGCCATCGTACGGCGGGATATAATATACGGTGACGCCCTCGCGGCCGCGCAGCCCGAGATTGACCATCTGAGGTACCCGCTGGAACGTGTTGTTGCGGGCGCGGAAATACAGGTTTGCGGTCCAGTAGTTGGATAGGTCGTCGACGAAGTCGCACGTTGTGCAGGTTGAGGCTGTGGCGGGGTCCAGGGTTGCCGATGGCATCGATACGTTGAAACTGTTGCCGCCCACGATTTGGTGCATGTGGGCTGCTGGGGCGACGCCGGGTTGGACGAGTGGGTCGATGCGGTCGAAGACTAGCTGGGAGCATTGGAAGCGGAGCATGGCGGCTGTGGCGAATTGGCGGGCTGACAGCGTGTCACTGTTGGCTGGTGTGGGTGAGGTTGTTGCATGGCGGATGCTGAGAGCGAGGCTCAGGGCGAGGCTGGAGGGTTTCCAGTGCATGGTGGATTGTAGATGATGATGATGATGGGGATGGTGGGGTTCTGGAGTGGAAGAACCTGCTCTTTTCCACAGATGGGAGGAGGAAATTTAAAGGAACGGGTATGGGGGGAAGAGAAATTGGTTGAAAGACGGGCCTCGAGCCAATATATCTTTTAGATGGGGGGATGATCCTTTTTTTTTCCCTTTCTTTATTGCCCAGGGCTGTATATGGTACACATGCCCACCCTCTCTTTCACTTCCAAGCTCTTCCAAGCCTTGAACTTCTATGTTTTTATCATATCACATGTATCCATACCCATCGAGTCCCCAACGCGTGGCCCCCGCCTCGCCCTTCACTTCCGCAATGACGGCAATTCAAAGATCATTGCCTAGACGAGGTTTTGGAGACAACTGCCGTAAATGAGCAGCTAAATTGCTTGTATACATGCCCAGCGGTCCGACCAATCGTATCCTAGGCGGATCCTCAACGGAAGCGAGGTTCGAGACAAGGGTCCAGGGTGGTGAGCTCGCTAGCCAATGGGGGTGGCCGGGACTTTGACGTCGACGTAGGGGTTGTGGGCATGGCATTCTTGCGCATGATAATAGTGGCGGGAGATATTCGAGGTATGGCTGGGCTGACCATGGCTTGCGGATATGAACGCTTGTGTTCTCTTTTTACGGTACTTTTGTACCACGGGGGCACTGTTCCGAGGAACAGGAAACATAATGCTTACATTTATCATCATTCACACTAACGTGAGCTTTTACAGCTGAAACCAAATTCGCAACTACGCATTGTGCTCTCTCTTCCGCCCCCGACCCGCCTCCCTCTAATACACATAGATAAAATCCTCGTTCGACATATCCGTCAAATCACTAAATCCATTGTCCTGCTCCTCACGGCTCTCATGGCCTTCCATCTCCATACCCTTGCCTTGCATCTCCTTCTTCCTGAGCATACTCTCATCCACCCTCGTCGCACTCTTGCCCAACGCCTCCCTCCTCTTCGCGTGCCGCCGATTCAACAAGGCAAGGTAGACGGGAATCAGCAACGAAATGACCGCTACGAGCGCAAACATGATGAGATTAGAAATCAACCCGGGCCGGTACAACGGCGCATCGTCGACAGAGTAAAGAAGGGGGCCAATAACATTTCCTGTACACATGCCTATAAACACCATGGCGCTGGTACATTTCTTCTTTGTGTCGCCAGCCGTGTTTTGCACGTGCCATGCGTAAATTAGTGGTGTGATGGCGGCCAGGCAGCTGACGAGATAGTAGCCGAAGAGCAGCGCACCCTTGTGTTTGCGAGGTACTGTCAGCATCATGATGGTGCCGACAATGGGGAGCACGGCGACGAGGGCGATGGTGAGTCCTTTGCGAGAGTACCGAGACGCGGCCCATGAACTGCCGATGATGCAGATGATTTGGATGGCGCCGAAGGGGATGTTGAAGAGGATGGCCTGGAAGGATGTGTAGCCGAAGTCGCGGATGATTAGGTTGCCAAAGGTGGAGATGCCGCCGCTTGCAATCCTAATTACGCAAGCATGGTCAGTTACATTGTTTTCGGCATTGGGAATAGATACGATAGTGGGCTTTGGGGCGGCTTACGAAATAGCGATAATGGCGATGAACCAGCACCATGTTTTGAAATCGAGCAATGTCTCAATGACTTGCTCCCACTTCCATTCTCCGGATTGAATCCCCATCTGATTCGCTCGTAATCGCTCAACAGCAATAATGCGCTCGCGCTCTGTCAAGTATTTTGCTTTCATCGGGCTGTCGGGCATAAGCCACAGCACGATACCAGCGTACGCCACGGTCAACAGGCCACAGAACATGAAGATGATCTGGTACTTGTACAAGCTATCGCTGTTGATGTGGCCGAGCCCGTACGTAAATAGTGAGCCGACAATAAAGGTGATGCCGTTCATGGCATTCCACATACCGGTTCGAAGCGTTTGTTCGGAACGCCGCCACCACATTGTTGTTGTAGCAACGCAGGCGGGGGCGATCATGGCTTCGAAGGAACCGAGGACGAAACGCATGGCTAGGAGACTGCGGAAGTTTGTGCAAGATGTCATGATGGCGAGCGAGCTGCCCCATAGAAGTATGGCGGTTCCGATGACTTTTCCCGTTGGGAGTTTGACGAGGACAAAGGCGGCGAGGGGTTGCATGACCAGTTGTGCGAGGTAGAGGATTGAGCCTAGCCAGGAGTATTGAGTTCCAACTAGTTTGGCATCTTTTGGCAACCCAAAGATGGAGGTGTAGGAGAGACTGGACTTGTCGAGCTGTTGGAAGAAGTAGGCGCCTAGGAGGAGAGGCAAGACACGGTAGTCGATACGCTTGAGGACTGCACGCTCCTCTTCGTAGGTGAAGGATGCATGGTCAATGTGAGCGTTGGCCAGAAATTTGGCTGCTGCGTCGGCCTTCTCGATGTTATGCGCATGTGTCGCATGCTCGACATGGGTGATAGCATCTTCCTTTGGAGTCCCGTGGGTGGTCGTCATGATTCCATGCAATGATGATGGGGTAGACTTTCAGGAAAGATTCACCACAGGGCCCGCCCATCTACTTATCTCGCTGTTCGGGTAACATATACCGAGGGGTTGGGTAGCTGGATTGTAGGATGAAGGGTAAATATTCACATGGCCATGCCTCATCTAGAAAGGCTACAGCACGAATACTACAACCCTTGTTCTTTCACGTACTACCCACATCGACTGTGCCTCCGAGAATGTAGGAAGATCTCCAGTTGGGCAAGAGGAGAAGATAGCTCAATGGCCTTTTCGACAAATCATATGAGCGGTGTGCAAAAGTGATCTTTGTTGTCACACGATGTTGGGTAAGGGTGTCTTCCCCGCACGGCCTTCTTCATGATATCCAACGGTTTTCCTAGCTTCAATCCTTCGATATCCCCATGGGGGTGGATCTTGTGGGGCTTTTCGTGAGTATGTGCATGCAGCCGGCGGGTTATCGGCGGTTAAAGTGAATAATCGTCGTGGGGTGTATGATGTCGGGACACTTTACACCGAGAATTGAGGCCTGATCGGGATGTCGAACGCCGATGCCTCGTCATGGGGCATATCTCTAAGTAGTTAAGAAGTGGCTGCAGGCTGAGGTCTTGGTATCCGTCGACTTGTTTCGACGTCTTGATCTACTAGGATATCAGAAATATGACGGAAACGAAGAAGCAGAAGAAGTACGCCCTTATTGGCACTGGCGGTCGCTCTTCCTTCTTTTACTCGGCAATAGCGACAACCTACAAGGATACATCGGTCGTTGTAGCATTATGCGACACCAACCAAACGCGCCTCGACTTCGCAAACGCGCAACTGGCGTCGCTAGGCCATGCGAAGGTTCCCACATTCAAAGCGGCCGATTTCGATCGCATGATCTACGAGACGAAACCAGATGAAGTGATCGTCACAACCATCGACCGTACACATAACATCTACATTGTGCGCGCTCTCGAACTGGGCTGCAATGTTGTAACCGAGAAGCCAATGACCATCGATGCGCCGCGGTGTCGCGAGATCTTCGACGCAGTTGAGCGAACAGGGAAGAAAGTACGGGTAACCTTCAACTACCGCTACGCACCACACAACACCAAGGTTTGGGAGCTGTTGCGATCGGGAGCAATTGGTACTGTGACGAGTATACATTTCGAATGGATGCTGAACACGTCCCACGGCGCCGATTACTTCCGTCGATGGCATCGCGACAAGCGCAACAGCGGCGGTCTCCTAGTTCACAAGTCCACGCACCACTTCGACTTGGTAAACTTCTGGCTATCGTCGCGGCCTGAAACGGTATACGCGCAAGGCGATCTGAAGTTTTACGGTCGCGAGAACGCCGAGAAGAGAGGCGTGCAGTCGTTCTACACCCGGGCGCACGGAAGCGAAGTTGCGAAAAAGGATCCATTCGCACTCCACATGGAGAACAATGAGAAGTTGAAGAAGATGTATCTAGATGCCGAGCACGAGGACGCGTATTATCGCGACCAAAGTGTCTTTGGCGACGGCATCAGTATCGAGGATACCATGAACCTGCTAGTCCGATATCAAAACGGCGCCGTTTTGACGTACTCATTGACTGCATACGCGCCATGGGAAGGCTTCCGCGTATCCTTCAATGGCACAGGCGGACGTCTGGAGATGGAAGTTATCGAGAACAGCTACGTGAACAGCGGCGGTGACCAGTCCCTAGAAGGCTCTCTGGAGAAACGAACCATCACCCTAAGGAAGCTGTTTGAGAAGCCTCAAGATGTTGAGATTCCGGATAGCGTCGGTGCGCATGGTGGTGGCGACGAGGTACTGCTGGCGGATCTCTTTGGCGAGCGGGGTGCCGAGATTAATCAGGATATGAGGGCGGCTTCTCATATTGATGGCGCACTGTCGATATTGACCGGTATTTGCGCAAACAAGTCGATAGCTTCTGGACAGGTTGTCAAGGTCAGCGATGTCTTTGTGTTATAGATGTCCATAGAGGTAATCAGAGCGAGCCATGATGTTCCAAGCTGCTTGGAAATATATCAAAATGAAGCGATCGTGTCGACAAAGGAACACATGATTCTGGAGTGAAGGTGTTGTAGAGGTTCGTGGCTTGAAAACGTCACCGTACCCCTGGGTACCCGAAGTGGGGCGCACGTGCTAGCGCGGTTGCCGGATCCACTAAAATCAACGCGCCTTTCACCTTCTCCACGAACCCTCCCTTTGTTATGACCACTACATTACCTTCAATATTACGGAACTCTTCTTGGAAATGCTACCCTCAACTGAACACTTATCGCACCCTCCATGTCCACCTTTCGAGGCATCATAGCCGGTAAGCATCACCTCGCAATTCACTACTGCCAATCTTGCATTGACGTACCTTTCAGAATTTCCTCAAATTCGGATAGACTATTTTCGAAAACAGCCTGAGCATAAAGCACCTTTAGCGTGCTTCTTGAGTCATGTTCATTCAGACCATTTGGCTGGCCTCGAGTCCCTGAGAGCGCCGTTCGTGTACTGCTCAGCTGCGACTAAGGAGGTAAGAACACACCTTTTTCTTGCACTTGCCTCGCACTTGGACTCACTCAATTCGAGATACTCCTACGACTCGAGAAATATCATTATCGGATCAATTTCGCAAAGGGTCTTTTGGAAAGTCGCAGTGTTACCTATGACAGGAGCATGCGCAAGCTGGCTAAGCCACTCCCTCTGGACACACCCACCGTGATCGAGCTTGCACCGGGAAATAACATCAAGGTTACCCTCATTGATGCCAACCATTGTGTTGGCGCCGTCATGTTCTTAATTGAAGGCAACGGGAAAGCTGTACTTTACACTGGCGATATCCGAGCCGAGACCTGGTGGGTGCACTCATTGGTGCAGAATCCAGTACTGCTTCCCTATACACTTGGAAGTCGCCGCTTGGACTGCATGTACCTGGATACGACGTTTGCGACGAATAAGAAGCCCTATCGTGAATTTCCAAGCAAAGCAGAGGGTATACGAGAGCTGCTCAACAAAGTAAGCGAGTACCCGGACGATACGATATTCTATTTTCACTCATGGACCTTTGGATACGAGAATGTTTGGATAGCGCTATCCGCGTTCTTGGAGTCACGGATACACCTGGACAACTACCGAGCCCGCATATATGGCTCTCTGTCTACATTAGATAGGAAGCAGCTTCGAGAGGCTGGGCTAGACGTGCCAGCCGACAACAGATCACTTCGTGACTCTGGACTCGAAATCCGGGATGCACCGGCGTTATGTGGATTCAGAAACGGCAACCATATACAGCCTGGCTGCCTGACATCTCGAGAGAACGTCCGCCTTCACAGCTGTGAACGTGGTATGGGCTGCCAAGTCATGGATCGCGACACACAGGCCAAGATGGTCCATATCATTCCGATCGTTACTCGAGACAATGGAGCTGAAATTGCTGAGCTTGGCGCGGGCGGTGGTAAGGGTGACCTCGATCAGAAAGAAGAACTGGAAACAGGTGGGATAGCTGATGCAGGCAAATTGATGGAGCTTTGCGCTGCATCTATAGCCGATGAACAGTTACTCGCGAAGGTACTCGATTTTCTTCAACGCACCCTCGCCGAGCATGGCAAGCTTGATCTTAACTTGCAATTACAAAAGCAAAGCGATATTCAGGATGAACCATCTTTACAAAACCTCATTTCCGTATTATCATCCCAAGCTTCAAAAGCGCCAGAAGTCGAAAAGCCGCAAGACGAGACGATCCGGTTCCCATACAGCCGACACTCATCTTACTCTGAGCTTCGTGATCTCGTGAAAGCGTTTCAGCCGATGGACGTCTTTCCATGTACCGTTGACGAGGTTTGGTGGACCCCAGATGTCAGTATGCGCAATCTATTTGGTGATATCTGCTGTCGAGATGTCTTTCGCCATGATGTCGAGATGGTGAAACTGTTTGAAACAAGGCTATCTCTCGAGGTGAAGGAAAAGCGAGGCAGAGAAGAAATTCTAGAAGATACGGACATTACTGAGGATGAGATGAGTCCTGTTGCGCCAAAGCGGACCCGTTCGGATAAGGCTGCGTCCGCGCGGGTTCCCGCGGACAGTCTGGAATCTGATACATTTGTTACACCAGGCGCGACTTTGGATGATACGGCAAACCCTACTGGATCAGGAAGAGCTCAGATCTCGAGCAGTCTACCTACTCCGACAGCCCCGACGGTGGCCGGTCTAGAGTCATCGAAGCACGCTCCAGCTACTGATATCGCGAAAGTCGAACCCGTTAGTTTCGGTTCAATTTCGATATCAACTGGGATAGCGCATGATCCGCCCTTGACCGTGTCCGCTTTTTCAAGCACGAGTCTGCCAGGTTCGCACAAGGGACGAAGAAGATCAAAGGTCACAAATCGACAGCTTGCGTATCAAGCCGCTATTGGAAATCATGGGTTTACTTGGAGCGATTATGATGGCTTGGTATCGACTAGAAGCAAGGCTGACCGAGAAGAGCAAGATCTATGAAAGGGAGGCAGGACCCGTGATCACTCCCAGGACGCGAAGGCTTGGCGATATCATGCGAACTGCATGTCGTACCAACACGGCCTGGAGCATAATGGGAAATCGCGCTCTTGCACTGGGATATTACGAGCGTGGAGCCTGGCAACACGGCATGTGGAAAGCATGAAACATAAAACGTGGAATGCCTTCGCGACAATATAAGGAATGCGAAAGTAGTGCGTCCATCGTCGCACAAGCCTGACTTGAATCTCCCGCCTACCTCTTTCGATACTCAACACTTTCATGCAAATTATTGCCCAGATGGTCGGTGCCTCCCTAAGGAGTTTTAGTACTCGCATTCCTCCCTGTGGCCGTGTCGTGATGCTTCACCCCCCCCTTGCTTGCACCACATATATACCATCCCGATCCGACATGCTTCACTTCTTCTACCACCGCGTGTCCAGTCACTCTTTTCTTGTTGCGCCGATAGACATCATGTCTCCCACTTGCTCCCGAGCGACCCTTCGCTTCGTCACTTCTCTCCTGCTCGCCGCGAGCATCGCCAACGGAGTTGCCCTCCCACAGCAAGGGCTCGACCGGACCAATACCTTCGAAGACATCAAGCAAGCGTTCCAATCGCGCACCGGTTTGGAAGTGTTCCGGGATTTCATCTTCCGACTTTTTGGCTTGGACGATGACAGTAATGGCGATGGCGCACGCCCGACGGTGACAATGACGGTTTCTGTCACGACTACGCCTACACCTGCCGACATTACCAGTTCTACGGCGTCAGAATCTTTCATCACCCCGCCCGGGCCCATACCCAGTAGTACGCTCGATGTCAGCTCCGAGACTGCAATGCCCGAGACCACCCCTGTGCCTTCCTCTGGCCCCATCATGTCCATCCTACCCGTTGGTTCCCTCACGACGGCCATCAACGTCACGCTCCCGGATCCAGCCTTTAGCACCTCCTCCGCACCCATAATGCCTCCTTTCCCTATCAACTCGATCATGACCGTCGGCCCCACGCCTACCGCAGTAACCATCACCGGCATGTTCAGCGCGAGCCCCTGGCCCCCCCTCAGCTCCGACGCAGCGACCTTCAACGGAACCTCGACCATAACCTCAGAATCCACAACCACCATCCTCGTCACCGCCACGCTGGCCCCCTCCATCGGAACCGGACTACCCATATCCAACACCAGAGCAGCCCCGCTGTGGACAAACTCGTCCTACGCCGCGGTCCCAACGCCGATTCTCTCCACCGGCGGCCTGCCTACTGCTTCTGTTACGGTTTGGTGATAGGACGATGCCTATCTGAGACTAGCGTTGTTTATGGTCACTCACCTACATAAACTTTCCATAGCTTCTACAATACAACCTCAGTCAATCCTCAACTTTTACCCTATGCGCACGTTCAACAACTCCGACAGCTTCCTACTACCCATCCATGAGCGCATACCCCCCGTACCCCAACACCACCCTCGCAACGGATAGCCCAGAAACGCTGCTCAACGTCACACTCCCTACCGGCACCGCGGCCAGTCCTAGTATGAGCGCGCCCATGTTTACGGAAGTCCCTCCTCCGTACAGTCACGTTTCATAAGTTTCTTCCGCCAAGCTCGGTGATCGCCAAAACAACATGGTGTCGCAAAAGTTCAACCACTCATAACTTAACAACCACATGTTCAAATTAAATAATTTTTGGTGTTTTGGTGTCGCATTAACTTAATATTTTGTTTGCCACCCTCGCGCTTTTCTTACTGCAGCGAGGCGTCGTGGCATACTCATGATAAGTCGCTTGATCAGCCTCGCGGGTATGCTGCGCCAGCACTCCTTTAAGGCCTCACAGAAGCCACCCCACTCCTCCTCAGCCTGGCTCCAATTGTTGTACTGTGGATAGAAGCTATACATGCGTCGTTTGAGCACATGCCACATGTGCTCAATTGGGTTGAGATCGGGTGAGTAGGGAGGCCAATCTAACGTCGTGATGTGGTGTTGTTGAAAGAAAGATCGGACGACGCGCGCGCGGTGTATGCCCGCCCCATCCTGCATAAACAGTTGAGAACGCCTATAGTAAGGCAAGAGGCCTTTTTTCAAGGCCTCCATGTAGCTTTTGGCGGAGTAGCCACGTCTTTTGGCATCAGGATTACGGTCCATTATGACAAGGTTACTTCCTCCGAGCCTGGCCTCGTTCATCCAGCCATATTGAAGCCCAAACCATCTGCTGAGGCGCCTGAGCTGTACTAGTGGCTTCAATCATATCCGACTTCCATTTCTCCCATGGAAAACGGAACGCCCACTGCTGATTTTGGCCTGCGCCCTTCTCAACTGAGCACTCATCTGAGAACTTAAGCGTGCGCCGACCCCATGGGAACCTGCGGTACTCCCTCGCGAACTTCAGGCGCTTTGCAGCATGCCCACGATTAAACTTAGGTCTCTTTTTGCAGCGGTGATTAGTAAGGTCACGTCTTTTAAGCAGTCGGTAGAGTGTTGTACGGCTGGGAGCCTTCGTTGGGGTGCCCTCAGTGTCCACGAAGATCCCATCTTTGCAGAGCTCCGAGTACTCGATCTTTGGTTTTGAGCGTGCTTTTCTATAGAGTATCTTTTTCTGCCGAGTCGATAGCATAGGTGGCCGGCCGCTGCGAGGTTTGTCTTGAACGCTGCCTGTTTGGATGTACTTTTTGCGCAGGTCGCGGATGGCTCGGTCGGTGCGCCCATATGCGTTGGCGACTTCAGCTATGGTATAACCACCACGCAACATGCCAATAATTTGTTCTCTTTGAGACACAGTAATATTGGGACCGCGACGCGCATTTTGATTTAATTTTTGACCGAATCGGCGTTGTGTGGCCATAGATATGACGCGTTGAAGTTGAGGTGTTGATGTTGGAGATGGACGCGTCGCGCTAGCGCGGAAGAAACTTATGAACTAGTACTGTATGGAAACGATACTGTTATCGATACTGTGCTCCCGGTCTTCCCCACTGCGATTCTTACGACGTCGACGTCGACTACTACGACTACGATTGCGGCCTCCGATCTTGCTACGCTTGTGCCGGGTGGGGAGGAGGTTGGGCCTGATAGTGTGAAGTTTCGAGGTCAGTTGTACTAGGCTTTTCCCTTTGTTCTTTTGATATTGTTGGTTTTTTTTTGGGAATATCACATCGTCATTATCGTGTATTGTGTATGCTTTTGTGGGAGAAGAAAGAGGCTGGGGCAGCTAGCTAGCTACGTGTAATGAGTCATTTCGTTTTCTTCTTTTTTTTTCCGTTTCCTAGGTAGTAATATATGCCATGTTTTCCCGATGCTATACATGTTTTTCCCAAAACGAGTTGCGCGCAACCACCACCACAAATCCCTCCCGCCCACGTTAAAACGCCACAGCTATTCATATGCTCCTACCATCCATGTACAAACAAATCCAGTTTTCCTCTTTTTCGAAAGCCCTTATCCATACCTCCAACACCACACTAACCCCACCCACAGGTCTCCTCTCCCTCCGCAACCTCTGTCTCACCCCAACCCTAACAACCATCACCCTCCCCCTCCTCGCGCACTTCCACGGGCCCAACGACCTCCCCTCGCTCGCCCCCTTCCCGGGCTGTACCGCGGGTCAAGCCAGGGGCCTATTGAATTGCGAGGCGCTAGGACAAGAAATTCATAACTGTCAGGCAGCGGGGCGGAAAGTGTTATTGAGCATAAAAGCAGATGGATTAGAAGCCGTCGGCGGGAATGCCAATTTTGGGGATCCTGCCGGGGGGGGGGGGGGGGGGGGGGGGGGGGGGGGGGGTAGTGGCGAGCAGCAGTCTGTTTGGAGGGTATTTTGGTGGTGGGGAGGAGGGGAAAAAGAGGAGGAGAGGGGAGTATGCTTCCGTGTCCGAGGATTCTGGGTTGGCAAACAGAGTAACCCCATCAACACCGACGCCCGTCCCAATCTTAGAACCCATACATTCCATACCCTCCCCCTCCCCCTCCCCCTCCAGCACCGCCTCCCAACCCCCAAACCTCTTCTCATCGGAGTACCCGCCCTCGCACACACGCTATTCTCGCTCTTCAGCGAGGGACAGTCTGATTACACAGCGCTGCGTCCCCTCGGCGACGACGTAGTGTTGGATGGCTTCGACATTCAAGTCCCGATTCAACGGAAAGGTACGTATCAAGATGAGCAGTTTAAGGAGTTGGGGCGTGAGTTGAAGAGTTTGAGTCGAGAGGCGTGGGCTCTGAGTGGTGCGGTGGAGGGTGGGCCTGGGGATTTGGGGGCGAGGGGTCCCGGGGTTGTGTATTTTGGGTGGGTGGGCGAGGTTTTGAGGAGGGGGGATGTGGAGGCGGGGAGGGATGGGTGGGCGGAGTGGGATGGTGGGATTTAGACGGTAGGAGGGAGGGGGTGTGCGAGGAGTAAGCAAAGGCGCTTGAGAGGCGTGGAGATGTGGCGAAGTGGATTCGGATGGAGGAGAGTTAAAGAGGTAATACATGTACTGGTATAGATTAGTTTGTTCTTGCCGCAGATATCGAGCTGGGGTGGGTGGTTAACTTAGAATAGTAGTAGGTACACAAATACCTCGACCATACCCAGTACCCTCAATTAGCCGCTCCACTCACAAACATGCCTCCCCAAGCCAGTCCTCAAGTATTCTAGCGCGTTTAGAAAAAAAGTCCCCCTCGTATAGCTACCTAGCCCCTGTGAGAATAGGTAACGAGGCGCTTGTTCCACTTTGGTTACCTAGAGGGGGTTAGGTAGGTAGAGTGTTTGCTGCGGCGCGAAGGAGTCAGGTGACAGTGGGTCCCCGAGTGCACTGATAGAAAAACAGAGGCCTGGCCTCTCACTCTGGCAATTAGACACACACATCACACAGAGACAGAGAGAAAGAAAGAAAGAGAGGGTACAACACGAGCGAGCAATTACAGGTCGGTTTCCGTTTGCATATTTCTCGAGAGAGAGCTGTTATGTACCCCTTCGAGTAGCTAGCTGTGCTGATCATGCTCTGTTCCGAGTACCGTAAGAGCGCACGTCCGAGGAACAGCACTACTACACCAACGTCAAAAATCTGTCCGTAATGCATGAGCTCAACTGAGACTCGTATGCGAGCCAACCTTCGACCATCGCTTCGCCAGCCGGTCGGACCAATTCATCGTCGTGAGGGAGTTGCGTATGTTGGGCAATGCGAGACGTCTGACATTTGCCAACAAGCACTAAGGGCCACCACAACTTA
This sequence comes from Decorospora gaudefroyi, assembly GCA_010015605.1. NCBI lineage: Eukaryota > Fungi > Ascomycota > Dothideomycetes > Pleosporales > Pleosporaceae > Decorospora > Decorospora gaudefroyi. The sequence goes on from ML975283.1 coordinate 112,295, forward strand.
CCAAGCAGCAGGACTATCGGCGTTGCCCCAGTTGTCGCCATTGGCAGCTGCATCGGCGGCAGCGTTGGATTCGTCAGCCCAGTCTCCCGTAAAGTCCACAGCAGCTTCGCCAGTATTCTCCACAACTGCGTCGTTCTGAGCACCTGCAGCGGCAGTCCAAGCACCACCAGTGTCGCCCCAGCCGCCGCCCGTATCCTCGCGAGGAGGCTCTGGACAGCGAGCAGCACCATGGCCAAAGTTTTCGCAGTTACGGCACTTTACACGGCTCCAGACGCGGGGCTGATCGCAATCACGAGACAGGTGTTCAATAGAGTCGCAATTATGGCAGGTACGGCCGCCGCCACCACCAGCACGAGGAGCGGGAGGTTCGGGGCAGTCCGCCTTGTTGTGGCTGAGAAGACATCAGTAACACTCTGGAGGTTTGGCATGTTCGGGAAGGACGAGAAGGCTTGTAGTCCCTACACGGAAGCCTAGTTCCGAGCGGAGATGGAAAGGAAGAGACGTCATACCCAGGAAGGTTGCAGTTAAAGCAGAGTCGATCGGAGCCTCCACCACCTCCAGTCATGGGCTTACGGGGCTCAGTGCAGTCAGCCTTGCGGTGACTGGGATGATGTTAGTCTTGAGACAAGATCCGGGATTAGGGACCGACTTACCCAGGCGCGCCGCAGTTGTAGCAAACTTGACCGCCGCCAGAGCCCTTGGGACAATCGCGCTTCTGGTGTCCGGTAAGGCCACAGCCGAAGCAGGCACGTTCATCGCCTCCACCACGGTTGTTGTTGTTAGTGTAGTTGGTAGTGGCCGTGGAAAAGCCACCGCCAGAGCCCCAGCCGTCGCCACCAGAGCCCCAGCCGTCGTTGCCAGAGGTAGCAGACTTGTCGAAGGCGTCGCCGGAATTGGCACCGTCCCAGGCCGAGTTGTCGTTCTTGGTCTTCTCCAATTCGGCACGCTCCTCGGCTTCAGCTGCGCGGTGCTTCTTGGAGTTCTTGTGTGCAGGCCAGTCCTTGGTGGGGAGCTGGCGGTCACAGAGCTCACAGAGAGTCAAGCGCGCAACGTTCTCCTTCGCCCGAGGGTAAGGATTGGCCGGCAGCATGCCAGAGTAGCCACGCGCCATGATGAGTAGTGAGTGAGGTGGTCTGAACACGGTTGGAGTTAGCTGTTGCCCAAGACGGGAGGGGACTGCAAATTTGCAAGCAAATCGTTCAAGATGGAAGGCACGGAACAAACACGCTGGGGAGATGAGCTGCACTTACTGTCGAGTATCACGCCTGCAATATCTCTCTCAGAGAAGAGCGACAAGGAGATCTCTGTTCGCCGTTTGTCCAGTACCGACCTCGCCCCTTGTTGTCGTGAGGTGAGGAAGCCGAGGTGGAGACGAGAAGTGGGAGATTCTTATACTGGCAGGCGCGAGGACGCGACCGTCTGTGCGCGTGGACAACAGCAAACAAAATAACCAACCCAAGATGCTCGGGATAAGCCAGGAAAAATTGGTATGGAAGACGATGGAAGGATAGAGAAGGCTATGGCACGACGGGCGGCTGCATATGGAAAAAAGCAGCTTGAAATGACCGTTCGCTGCAGCGTCATGCGAGCCGGGATATCGCATATCCTCGGGCCCAAACAATGAAGAGCAACATTGGAACGATGGGACCTTGACTGTCTTCCTAGAAGCCTGTACAACCATGTTACGTTCTACGCTACGATCAGCACGTCAGGCACAAATATCTACAAACCGTCCTTCACGCAACGCTCATGCACCACCGGGCACGCCATTCTCTCCTTCCGCCTCCTCTTCTGCCCTCTGTTCCTCGCTTTTGGCAGGCTCCTTCCAGCCCGTGCCTGCCTGCACAACCGCCACGATCACCGACAAGCCCACAGCGCAGAGAAACAATGCCTTGAGTGCATCTGCGTACGCTCCGACGGCGACAGCCCTATCCTTGCCCTCCAACTTGCCCACCAGGGCCGGGCTCCCCAGTAGTCTCCGCGTGAGCTCGCCGCGATCCTTCAGCCCGGCCCTTGCAAAGCCGTTGTCGAGCGATCTGTGTAGTACGCGAACAAAGTAGCCGCCGCCGATGGCCGAACCAAATGAGCCGGAGAATCCGCGGAAGGTGGCGAGGAGGGATATGACGATAGGGTGCACTTCTGGAAGGGTAAGGTGCAAGAGGTGGACGAGAGCATAGTTGGTCGCCGCGCCAGTAACGAGACCGTTGAGGAATACCATTACAACGTATAGAGCCCAGGGGCTTGTGGGCGTGGATATAAACGCGAGCACAGCCATGGTGAGCGGAAACAGGGCCATAGCAACAAGGGTGTGGAGATAGAAGCTGCCTGTCCGCTTGATGTGGAAGATTCCGGCAAGTAACCCACCGGAAGCGAAGCCGGCATTCGTAGGTATAAGAATCGATCCAGCGACAGCGGGCGCCCAACCTCGAACAGCAAGGGCGTATACGGGTGTGTAGAATAGGATACCCCATCGAGCCATCATGAAGCCGGTGGTCGCAAGACAGGTCAACAGTGTGCCACGAGACCGAAGAACGGAGACTGGAATCACAGCGTCTTTAGCGATGTAGGCCTCGTTCAGGACGAAGACGGGGAGAGCCAAGGCTGATAAAACAAGAGGCGTGGGTAGGACCTTGGGGCCTGATAGACCGAGCAAAAAGAGCACGATGGTCGTGGTCAACAGCAGGGCTCCGGAATAGTCAATACGTGCCAGCTTCTCGCGGATCGAGAGGTTGGTGTACTTGATGTTCTTAGAGGTATGACTTGCTGGAATCGAAAACAGCAGAGCCAAGCCAGTCACCAAGCTCAGAGGAGCCTGAATGCCGAAGAGCGGTTTCTACACAAGATCAGTCAGGGCAAACACATGCATCACATGCAATGTATGCTTACCCATCCAATCCTAGGCTCAAGTGCACCTGCAATGACCGCACCCAGCGAGACACCGACCGTCATGGCGGTGTTGGCCAGGCCTATGTACAACCCTCTCCTTTTCGGGCTGATCATCTGAATCGCCATGATACTAGCAACAATGAAGATGCCACCACCTCCAGCGCCCGTGACGACACGGCCTAGGATGAAGTGCTCAAATGACACGGAAGTAGAGGTGATGGTGGACCCAATACATATGAGCAGGGTGGAAAAGAACATGCAAAGACGCGGGCTGAAGACTTGGCATAGCCGGCCCATTAGGGGGGCTAGGGATGACATGGCGATCAGATACGATGAAGTGAACCAGCTGGCATTTTCGAAAGCATCTAGGTCCTCGGCGATGGAGGATTGGGTTGTTGTAAGAATTGAGATGTTGGTTGCTGTTCGATTGTTAAACTTGATCACGACCTGCATTGCAGAATGCTAACGTGAAGCATAGATGGCAATGGTTCAGGAAAGACGAGGAGAACATGGTATGCAAAATAACGTTCTTCCCCAGGCTGATGAAAGCAATAAAAAGCATACCTTGCAAAAAAATAAGCAATCCGACTGATACGACTATACATGCTCCTCTTGATGTTGAGATGGCTGCCTCTCCGTTCTTGCCATCTCTTTCAGATAAGCTTGGCGAGGTCAACCGCTGCAGGAGAGGATCCCGTTCCGCCGAGCCGTTCAAAACCGCCATAGGAAAGAGTACCAGGCTAACTAAGTTTTTGAGTAACCAAGTGTTATACGTGACGTTGAAGAGAGAAGATGCGTCGTGTAGAATAACGCGTAGGAGAGCGAAGTCATGATGATGCGTGCAAGGATCTACTTGCTGGAAGATGACAAATGCAACAGGAGCTCGGTGTGCGCCTGCCCGAGGCGATTCGTCCGTAAAGATGGCCAAATATCTTCACGATAGGTACCAGGCCCTGAAGCTTGGAATGAGTAAGGTTTGGCAGAATCATGCACTCGTACCAGCCGAGAAATGCGTACTGCGGCGCGTAGGACATGGGAGATATGTGACGTCAACGCTCATTGGCTGAAGGCATGGCGGCGCAACTGCACCCCCGATCTGATGGTAACTAGTGGAAAGCTGGCCTCTACAAACAACGTGACCACGACGGCGTAAGAGAAGCTGCGCTCTTACCCCCCAACTCCAGACATGACGCCATGAGTTTCTTTCTTTCTGCGACTCTACACACCGACCTATACCCAGTATGAGGCCACGACTACAGCGGCTCGTGCCGCTCTTCTTTGGTAAGCACATGTCCAAGTACATGAGGTAGCTTCTGACTGACGGCTAGACCTGTAGTTCTCTTCTCACTATGCCTATATGCCACTGCGCGACCCGAGGACGCCGACTATGCGCGACAGAAGCCGATCGGAGGAAGTGCCGGCCAGCACGGAGAAAGTTGGAAGTCGCGATGGGGGAACACAGAAGGCGGAGCAAACCCGCATCAAGGGATGCTGGCCTTCGATGAGGCTGTGACGCTACTCCACAAGATCAAACCAGCAACGGCGCCATGGTGGAATTTCGACAAGAAGTCTGGCATTCTCGGGACCAGTGCCTACTACGCCAAGGAGGTCTTTTTCATACTGTTCATGAACGGGCCGCCCCAGCACGAGCTGCTGACGACCAACCCACAGCCGAAGAAACTCGGCCACGCTCTCTCACAAGGGGTGACGCTGCTGGAAGAGGCAGCGGCGCACAAGAACCCCGACGCCATCTTCACGCTCGCCGAGATGAACTTCTACGGCAACTACACGCACCCGCGCAACTATTCCGAAGCGTTCCGAAGATACCACGAGCTCGCCACGCTGAACGGAAATGCGTCGGCGCAGCACATGGTTGGCTTCATGCACGCGACTGGCATCGGCGGGGCAGTCAAGCAGGATCAGGCCAAGGCGATGCTGTACTACACATTGGGTGCCGAGGGCGGCGACGTGCGGTCCGAGATGGCTGTGGCGTACCGGCATTCAGCCGGCATATCGGCACCGCGCGACTGCGAGGAAGCTGTGTACTTCTACAAGGAAGCCGCGAAGAAGGCGATCGCGTACATGCGGTCGGGGCCGCCAGGCGGACATTCGATGCCAAGAGAGTCGTACAACATCGCGGATGAGGAAGGCGGCGTCTATGGCGAGGGGGCAAGCGCAAGCAGCTCCGGACAGAACGCCAAGGTGACAAGCGTCTATTCCGACGCATTCTCCTCTCTGGACGATGTGTTCGAATACATGGACCTCCAGGCCAGGAAAGGCGATGCGAGGGCGACCTTCAACCTCGCCAAGCTGAACTACGACGGTGCACGAACGTTGAAGCGCGATCTCCCCGCGGCCAAGAAGCGGTTTCTGGAACTCGCTCGCATGTACTGGACTCCGAGTGGAAAGGTAAATGCAAACGTGTCACCCACTACGGAGAAACTTGCATCCAAGGCTGCTGGCTACCTCGGCCGCATGTTCCTGCGCGGCGAAGGCATGCCGCAGAGCTTTGATATTGCCAAAACCTGGTTCAGGCGCGGCATGGAGCTGGGCGACGCGCTATCGCAGTACTCCATGGGCCTCATGTACCTGAAGGGCCTTGGTGTACCCGAGGACCCTGTCAAAGCTGCCGAACTCTTTGGCGCAGCTGCTGATCAAGACCTGGCAGTCGCCCAAGTCAGGCTCGGCGCGCTCTTCCTGGATCAAGGGGATGTCTCTATAGCCATCAAATACTTCGAACTTGCTGCTAGACACGGACATCTCGAAGCTTTCTACTACTTGGCTGAGATGACACACAGCGGCGTTGGCCGCGACAAGTCATGCCCTGTTGCAGCTGCATATTACAAGATAGTCGCAGAGAAGGCCGAGCTAGTATCCACGTCGTTCCCTGAAGCAAATGAGGCCTATACGAATGGTCATCTCGAAACGGCACTTGTCGGCTACATGATGGCAGCCGAACAAGGCTTTGAAGTTGGGCAGGCCAATGTGGCATACCTGCTTGACCAGGTAAAACCTCGCTTCACCTTCGCCTCACTCGTTCCCTTCATGAAGCAGAAGGCGTCGCTGGCTAGTGATGCATTCTTAGCGCTGATCTACTGGACCCGCTCTGCCGAACAGAAGAATGTCGACTCCATGGTCAAGATGGGAGACTATTATCTGATGGGATTCGGTACCAAACCGGATCAGGAAAAGGCAGCGGCTTGCTATCAAGCAGCGGCAGAGACCATGCGAAGTGCGCAAGCCATGTGGAACCTAGGGTGGATGCACGAGAATGGTATTGGCATCGATCAGGACTTCCACCTCGCCAAGAGACACTACGATATGGCGCTGGAGACCAACCCCCGCGAGGCCTACCTGCCAGTCGTCATGGCGCTATACAAACTCAGATTGCGAAGCTGGTGGAACACCCTTACCCACGGTAACATCAAGTCCATTCAGGAAGAGCCTGGTAAGTCAAAGCGACCCTTCTCTCACTCCTCCGACACTAACGCGTTACAGTCGTCAAGAAAGACTGGACCCTCTCCCAATGGCTCTCCGCCTTCCTCGAAGCCGAACTCGAGGGCTGGGATGAGTACGAGCCCGATGACTACGATGATTCGCATACCGCCGGTGACGACTACTACGGCGATGGCTATCATGGCAATGAAATCGACTCCGATATCCTCGAGTCGCTGATCATTCTGGCACTTAGTGGTGCCTTGGCGTTTTTGTTTTATTACCGTACGCAGCGGCAGAGACGCCAGGAAGAGGAGAGGAGGAGACAGCAGGAACAGCAGCAGCATTTGAACGGAAATCAGGGTATGGCAGTACCGCAACAACAAGGACAGGCACAAGGACAGGCTCCTCAGCAGGATAGGGGATTGTTTCCGGGTCTAGGAGACCCCGAGTTTATGGATTGGGTTGCTGGTGGCGTGGGCCACTAAAACTCCTTTTTTTTTTTCCTTTGCGGAATTGGAAGTGATGATTTAGAATAACTTATGGGCTTTTTTTTTTTTCTTCTTCTACGTTCTTGTAACGATTTTCGAATGCGGAGGGATTGAACTCATGTCTTGGTATCAGCTTCTTACGGGTACTTTCTGGAATGAATGAAACTGGTGTCGTCACTGTAAGCACTATGTATTTGAAGGCTAGTCCCCTGGTGTTATACCTCGAGTATGAAAGATGACTTGCCGAAACGGGCCTAGGTAGACTCTGTGTGTACCTAACGTTACCTACTAGAGTGGAGTAGGCTAGTACTTCAGGTACGTGGAAACAGACAATCCTAGTACAAAGCCTTAGTAGTCCATATTTCTATTCTATTACGAACAGGGACTCACCGGGCTGATTGGCCGATTCGTTTTGGGAATGATATGAGGGTACTAGGGGGATTACTAACTTGGGTGATTTGAGCATCTTTTTGGGGAAAATAGAACTTCTAGGGTATAAATTTTTTTGGGGGGTGGAAGGTGTGTTGGATGAGAAATCAGGACCGGGGGTAAAGAAGATGTGGAGTTGAAAAATGGAGGAAAGATTAGGTCTATGTGTGCAGAAATGTCTGTATAGTTTATTGTGTTTAGGGTCTGGAGTCGTTGATGCTGTGACCGCGTCGTCTGATGAGGAGTCTAGATGAAGGTTTTGGCCGGGTGTGCTATAGATACTATACTTTTGTGGGGAAATACAATGTTTGTTTATCTTCACGAACGCTTGGACTATAAGGGAATGCGTTCTTGGACGTTATGTTTGGTTGAATTAGCTTCAATATCGGCCCTAGCCGCATCGTCCGAACGCTTTGTTGGTTATGAAGTCTCCGAGTTTTGGAGTTGCTTTAATCAGCATCGTTTACTACTTCCATACACGAAGGAAAATAATCGCTCACTGAAAGTCTGTGTCTAGACTGCATCTTGAGTACCAGGGAGAGTGCAACACGACAGCGCGACGGCCACAGTGGTATTTTTACCTGAATAAAGTGCTTCTACCGCTTTCTTGTAGTGGTTCAGATAATGTGCTTGAGCTTTTTGCATTTCTTCTGCGACTCGGGGGGCTACAAATCTACAAGTCTTGTTTCCGCATCTAGAACTTGTATACCTGGTCCTTGCTGTAACCAAGATCTTTCAGGTAACCTTCAAGCTCGCCCTGATCTGTTGGACTCTTCTTTCCGCCGCTGATAGCCTTGTACATGCCTGGGGGTCCGCACACAAAAAGCTTGATTTTCTCGCCCTCCTTTGGCTCCGGCAGTACGGTCTTGAGGAGCTCCTTGGTAACGTAGCCCTTGCCGCCCTGCCATGATTCGGGCGGGTTGTCCAGGACGTAGAAGGCACGGAACCGCTGGGGGTATGTGTTTTCCAGCTCCTCCCACTCGCGCTTCAGTAGAATGTCCTCCTCTGAGATGTTGCCGTAGATAAGCGTGACTTTGGTCTTGTCTTCGGGGTTGCGGAAGATATGTCGCGCTGTCTGCCACATGGGCGTGATACCGGTTCCGCCGGCGATCAGGGCAATGTGTTCATGCATATTCGGTTTCCATTGGAATTTTGGAATCGGCCCTTTGATCTCGAGCCGTTGACCGGGCTCCAAGTTGTGCATGTGCTGAGACATGGGGCCGTTGGGGTATGCCTTGATGATGAAGTCGACGGTGCCCTTCTGGTCTACGTCGCTGATGGGAGTGTACGGTCGAATGACGGGCTTCTCCATCTCGGCGCCTTTGTACTTGGTGATGACAGCAGCTAGCTGATGTCAGCAATTGTATGCATATTCTTGCTCGTGATCATACAGGCTACAGGCAGACCGCTCTCCATGTCCTCTTCAGGCAGCTTGAAGGTAAGCTTCTTGGTGTTGTGGTTGACTATCTCGGACTTTTCCAGCGGCAGCGACACGAAGCCCTGGTCGCCTCCAGTGAAAGCCTTCTTTACAGGCCCTGCATTGGTGGCGGGGATCTTCTTGGCCTCCTCTGATGGCGGCGCATTGCCTCCCTGGCCCGATTGCGCATCACCTCGACCGCGCCTCATGTACAAGTAGGCACCTGATAGACCAGCAGCGGCAATGCTCGTGTAGAGGACTGCATTTCTGCCGCCGCTGTTGGGCGCCTCGGATGCGTAACGGCGGACTTGCTACGTTATGGTTAATATCGCGGACGAAGCTTCTGAACATTGGTAGTCGCTAGTCCACAAAGAGAGGGCGCGTACCTGCTGCAGCGTCCTGGCCGGGCGGAATACCTGTCTGGCGAACATGGCGAGACGAATGGGTATGATACGAAGAGAATTGAGGAGAATTGGATGGCGTGAAGGAAGAACGGACGTTGTCGCAGTCGAAAGCTCTAAGCTTGTTGCAAGCTAGCGCCAAGCAGCAAACGTCATCGGTTCTTAATTTGCCGCGAAGTCCGACCTCAACCGTCAACGACACCCCCGTCACCACCTCGTCTACCATAGCACACAACATGTGGCATGATAAATTCACTTTGAGAGCTATCGTCGTATTTTCATTTAACTTTGCAGTCGAAAGACTGGGCCTGTACGGCGATACAATGTCCACTCTTTAGCCAGCAGCATATCAACATTACTACTGCAAATCAATGCCAACTGCCGATAGGATAGTATACACAATCTTAGGTACTCGGCCTACCAATTGCTCATCGTAAGGGTTTCGGTTGGTGGGAACCTTTACTGATCAACCAGCCATTCATCACTTACCTCTCACGCGTCAAGAGGAGATTTTTCACTTGCTTCCTGTCTTTTGTTTCAAATTCGCACATTCCCTAACAGTCTGGTTAAGCGGGCCATATGCAATACTTGTTCCAACAACGACACACTCTTCGACAACGTTCCCCACATCTTTGCAGTCTTCCCTGGATGCGGCGATACGGGCAGCATCCTACTCTTCCCAGACCAGCAACTCAACATTTGTTCGCCCCTGGACATGTCTTCCAGCAGACGATGCAATTTCCATGTTGCCAGGTCTCTGTCCATCTCTTCAGACTGGGCTTACTGATCGAAGCAAAATGCGGCCTATATAGTACCTGGCGTATCGAACAAGGTCATCGCAATGTCGGGGCTCACATTTTGTGAATGCTAATAAGTCTAGTTCGGAAGGAAGGCCTGAAATACCTGTACCTAACGATATGTCAACGCTTTCTGGTATCGGCGGCGGCAGCTCTAAGGTTCATTTCCAGAAAATCCAGATCGAAACATACCCGGCACGTTTGTCTCTTTACATCCTGGGAGCTTGGATATTTATTTGCAGCATACGATGATGGAAGACGACAGCACGACTGGATATCTCATAGAAGATCCACACCATATATCTCGACGGGCGGCGAAGGCGGAGTAAGGTGGGTCCGCTATATCTAGGTGAATGAGTTTGACGGCATCGACAATCTGGATGTTGTCGCTTTCACCACTAGCCAGAATGTATTGGCAACAGTCCATTGAAGTCGCCAAAGCTTCCTTGGTCAGTTTCACTATTACCGCTTATTTGTGAAGGAACGGTCGAATTCGCAGGCAAAGAAAGTAACTGTGAATGAAAAGCTCGGTTCAGCAAAGTCGTTTCCACCTTTTCAGTCACCCACTTATTTCTCTGCCCGCACCCGTCTTAACACACTCGATCTTCCAAACTCCTTCCTTCCTTCCTTTCTACTACCTCTTGTCAAATCAACCGAGTGAGAAGAGACGCTAGCAAGCTACGGATGCAAGCTTTGCTCATTCACTCAAACTCTCCTCGAGCGTCAGCGAGTACAAACACGCACAACACGGGCCCTCCTTCGAGAGTCTAAATCTCCCAAACCCCATTCCACCACCTCGACCAACCAACCCACCACCTCTACACCCACGAACAACGCTCAACCACAACCATTCAACCACCCACAATGGCGCAGACCAATCTAACCTTCTGCGAGCACAGCTGCACTCCCGCGCCTACCCTCCTCCCATCCAAACCCACAGTCCCCCTCTGCGCGCCGTGTGTGATCAACACACACATCAAGAACATCAAGATCGCACAAGGGGGCCTCGCCGATCGAGGCGGTATCTTCGAGTCCCTCCACACGGCTCCCGACTGGTATCTTCCGGGCAGGAAGTGGATGAAGCATAAGGACTGGACAAAGAAGTGGCGGAGTGCGCGGCTCGCATGCTCAAACGCCGTGGATACGTTGGAGAAGCTGAGGGACGAGCATCCAGATATGGTGAAGGCGTGGGGTGTAGACCTGGCGTTGCGTGTGTGGGAGATGGAGAAAGACGAGTGTTGTCGGATCCCTGGGTATCCATATGGGGACGAGTGTGAGGATAAGGTGGATGTGAAGGAGCAGATCAAGATGGAGGAGATGATGGAGGAGATGATGGAGGTGATCAAGATGGACGATATCGAGAAGAGAATCGCCGATGTCAAGGAGCCTGCACCACCACGGGTACAAGCAGCAACCCCGTCAATCGCGTCCGCACGGGCACCCTTCCCCAACCCCCAACTTCTTGCACCTCTCACACCCCGCTCATCCATCAGATCCACCACGAGGACCCCCCGCAAATCCGTAACCTTCAATCCAAATGCCACCCTCTTCCTCCCCCAACCAATCACCGACCCACACAACCCGCACACGACCGCCGAAACCAAGCACAAGCGCTCACACTACCTCCGCCGCTCTGTGCTCTACAACAAAGCCAGCACATGGGCGAGTCCAGCGGGGTACGTCAAAACAGACACAAGTTTTGCGACGATGTCGTGGGATCGGGTTGAGATTGAGGCTGCGATGGCTGCGCGGGGGGGTTGGAAGGAGCGGTGTGTGGGGAGGATGTGTGGGGGTGGGGGTGAGAAGGAGGAGAAGAAAGAGGAGAAGGAGAAGGAGGGGTGGACGATGGTTGAGAGTGAGCGGTAGATGGTGGGGAGGTGGGAAGGGGAGGGGAGAGGTGGTGTAGGGTATATATGGGGTGGTGTTCAAAGGGAGGATGTGTATATGACATGTCATTAGCGACGTTGAATCTTTTAGTTGGATATAAGGATATGTTCACGAGATGATAGTAGTTGTATATTTTGTAACACATGTCATTTATGTTGCTATCTAGCACATGACAACGATTGCTAACTAGCACAAGCAACACCTCTCAAACCACACACGCAACCAATCCTACAACGCAAACCAAATCCGTTACCCCCTAACCCAAATCTCATCAACGATGAATAACCACCCCAGCACCAGCCCCAGCCCCAAGACTCATCGCATCCCCCAAGCCCCTAACCCTCGCCTCAACAACGCGTTCCTGGACGCCCAACTCGGTACAAATCTCATCGAAACAATGCATGCCGTCCAAAAAGCGGAGTAAAGAGACCCGACTCTGGCTCTTACTACTCTCATTCAGCAAGCCGTTGTGGTGTGTGTCCGAGTCGTCGATGTTTGTGGTGGGTAGCAAGGTATTCGTGGTACTGGGTCTGTGGAGAGAAAACGAGGGATGCTGGTGATGATGGTGGTGGTGGTGATGAGCGTGCGGATGCGTATGGGGATTCGATGGCGTACCACGGATGGTAGTCGTATCCTCATTGGCCATGGATGTGGTCGTTGTTAGACTACTTTGCAAGCTTGTGGGTGGCGCGGGCGGCATGGCCATGGTATTAGTAGTGGTGGTGGTGGTGGTGGTGGGGCCGATGGCGTACTTGTGTATGCGGTACAAGAAGCCTTTTATGATACCGAATGTGATGAAGCGGCGGACGTCGATGCCAGTCAGTAAGTCTAGGTTTTCTAGGACCCAGTTTTTGAGGGTCAGACCTTGGCGGAGAGACGTGTAGAGTGTGATTAGTGTTTCGTGCGCGGTGTGCCATGTGTTATCTTCTCCGTCTTCTTCGTCCTTTCTTTGGGGGGAGGAGACGATGGGGGTATCGAAGCCCGAGACCTTGATTGTCGAGCCTATTGTTTCGCTGGCGGAGGAAGCGGTAGAACCGCGTTCATCCGGCCGTCGTTCTGCGGATTCATTAATCGTTCTTGTAATGGAGCCCAGTCTCATTCGTGGCACGCTGACGTAGCGCATGCATTCCTCCTTGACATCCGCGTCCATGACGAAGCCTCCGATTTCCGCAGTTGGTGCATAGATAGCACTGAAGCTGAAGATGTCCAAAAGTACTAAACATCCGTAGTATACCAGATGTTGGATGGCTCTTCGGGTCAACGAGAGGTCTGTATCAGCGAGCTGGGAGATATGTGATATCGAGTTGACGCCGTTGATGTAGGGAAGTATGCGGTTGAGCGTAAGGTCTGGAGACACGGGTTGTTGAAGGCTGGATAGAGAGATTGTGAGCAGTGGGACTTGATGCGCGAGGATGGGTGGAGGAGGAGGTCGGGTAGGGAACAACTTGAGGTTGATGGTGTTGGAATCATCTTGCGTCCGTTAGTATATCTTGTAGCCCCAAAGAGCAGGTTGCAGACTCACCAATGGGTATCATACACTCGGCGTAATTGTTCAAATCCTCCAGCACCATCTCACAAAGCGCATACACCTTACTCCCACCGCCGACTCCAAACCCACCAACTCCATCATCCGTCTCCGTCCCCGTCCCCGTCCCACCAACCCCCGCATCATCTTCCCAAACACCCTCCTCCTCTCTACTAAGAAACCCGCCCTGCTCTTCCAGGCCCCTCAACAAGCGGCCCAGTTTCCGTACCACCTCACCATAACACGCCCAATCCAACTCGTTCTCACCAATCACAATCGCAAAATTGAATATAAATTCGTTCCTGCTATACTTGCCCTCGCGGATGCAAACAGGGTATCCTATGACGCGGTGGTGATTGACGCAGAACGTGAGGAGTCGGTCACAGAACTGTTGCGTAGGTATGAGGTATTGAGTTACAGAGGAGAAGGGGAACAGCGGAGTACGCAGCGCGGAGGGGAGCGAAGAGGGCGTTATGCTGCCGGGAGGGACTTGGTGGAGGACGCGGTTTCCTGCATGGGCGGATTAGTGGGTTTCTTCGTGGGGGAGGGGAGCAAGGTGGGGCTCACCTTTTTCATGGTGGAAGCGCGTGTAGAAAATTGCCTTTATGGCGCGCGTAGGCATTAAAAGGTATAGGCTGCGCCGGGAACTTTTGCTGGTAACTACATGTTGAGTATAGAGTTAGGAAGTCGCGAGGTGGGGAGCTTGAGGGCAGCTTCCAAACGCACGTGGGGGTCAGTGCGTCCCCGCGTCAAGATCGAATCTAAGAAAGACAATCTCATAGATCGATTGGACGATCGCATGCAGCCGAATTTCTTAACCGTGAGGAGTTGATATGTTTAGAACTAAGACGTCTGAACAGGCAGACACCGATGGTCAAGTTGACCCACAGCATGTTCACATCGGACGATCTTTCTGGTACGAACAAAAATTGGGTATAATAATTGTATTATTAAGGTGGCCACTGTGACAGACAAGGCAGCCCTACGCCAAGAACGAATGGCAAAGTCATAAAGTCTATTAAGTGGTCTTCGAAGCCTATGAAGATAAGTTGACCATAAACGTGTACATAGAAGCGAAGATGCAAAGTCCATAATCTGCAACATGGGACGACAACATGCTGGGACGAACAAGTGCGCACAGAAAAGAGCGTTGGGGGTATATGGCGAAAATCGAAACAAAAGCCCCATCCATCCAAGTGCAACGAAGATCCGAAACAGAAACAAACTTGTAGGCAGTGATGAGGCGTTACGCGTTGATGATTAGGTTGCGTTGACTGGTATCTTCGGGGTAGTTCCCAAAGACGAACCGGTAGAGCTCGCGCAGCCACTTGAATGATTCGCTGCGGCCCAGCCATTGGACAGATCGGCCAATCTCAAGTGCCGTGAGTCTGCGTGGTGACTGTGCATGAACGGTCCGAAGTGTCGGGTCTGCAAGAACAAGTTTTCGATAGCTTTCGAATAACTGGACTTGCCAAGGTATCGTTCCGAAGCTGTTTGAAGGGAGAGCGCGAATGAAGTCAGGAAGTGGAATTTGGCGGTTGTAGCCTGTGTTAATGGCTGCTTTGATAATCAGCCCCTTGAGCCGTATCAAGTTGGGATCTTCTCGGCCTGCAGTGGCGGTGGAAGAGGTATGTACTGAAGCGTCCGAATAAGTGGACAGGTTGGAAGAAGCAGAAGACCAGCGGTCGTGTGTGCGCGTCAAGCCGGCTTCTGGCCCGAGAACAAGGATGTTTGGAACATTGGGTTCCTCGGCGGGCGAGAAATCTTCTCGGTCATCGAAGATGGTGGTTGGGGTTTCTGGCTGCATTGGTGTTGCCATTCTAGATTGAATGGCAGAATGGTACGACTCGTTTACACTAGACGATCGCCCTGATCGCTCAGAGTACGTGGGTTGGGAATTTCGAGACATGACGGAACCCCGGCCGATCGAGAAAGCGTACTGCGTTGGTCGTGGGGTTCCGCGATCAGGTCGCACCTGCGTCCAGCCTTCGCGGAACAAGTCGCACAGCTCCCAACAGGCCTGGATTGCTGAGCCCAGCAATTCCTCGTCAGCGGGCTTGCCATCTCGGCTATTTTGGCGAAGGCTGAAAAGCATCTCTGCCAGCGACCAGCATGCGTGCAGCAATGAATCCGTCTCTTCTGGTAATGAAGTTCGCTGCTTCATCAAGCGATGACAGAGCGTCAAGTAGAAGTCGAGAGTGCGTTCCCGGAATGTCTCGGGCAGTGTGCGGTCGTGAGCATTATAGAGGTGGTTGTTCAGCTCAAAACTGACTCTGAGCACCGAATCCGACGCCTCATCGCCACGCTGTCGCACATCAAACAACGCTTGGCAAAAGTCTCTGCAAAGTTCCAGTGTCGGTTTAATCTGTGTCGAGGGGTTCTCGTCTCGACTCTCATAGAGCTTCTGGCACAGCCGCCAGCATGTCCTCCAAGCGTGCTCTTGCATGTCAGGGCTGCCACCCGAATAGTGAAACATGCGCGTCCTGTGGTGCTGACTCAGTTTCGCCAATGAATTGCACAGTGTCCAGCATTCATTCAGTGCGCTTCGAAGGGCAGCAACTTCCTTCTCCGACTCGATGATTCCATGAACTGCTTGGCCCATTGTCTGGGTACCGATGGAGTTGGAATCGCCGTCTTGCGATTGTGACGACTGACTGTCATCTTGCTCGATGACGGAGCTTGCCGAGGAATCGGTAGTGCCGTGGTCCTCGTACTCTGCGATGTCTAGATGAGTTAGTCGTTGGATATGTGGTTTGATGGTGGATGCGTACCAGCAAGGTTGACGCTCATGCGGACACTGCGTCGCTTGAGGTCTTCCTCAAAATCTTGCCGTGTTTGGGCGCGCGGTGTGCTGCGGTCTGGAGCGCCCGAGTTCGCCACGGCGGTATCGATTGGGGTGGTGTAGGCGGACGAGGTGTGCTACTTGCTGTTAGCCATCAGGACTCCAATGGAATTGAGAAATACAACGAACCCTGTCGTCGGCGTCAGGAAGCATGTTGGCTTCTGGCGTTGAGGGCGATGCCATAGCCGTATCATCTGAGGTCTGCGCGCTGGAGGACACAGCAGACACGCTCATTCGGTTCTGAATCATACGTCAGCCATGCAGTGCAACTATAATAGAGAGGGTACGCACAAATTGCTTGAAGCTATCGGACACATGGATGACAGAGGGCGGGGCGTCATCCGAATCTGCCCTGCGCACTGTGGTGTTGAGCTTATGGGTGTGGGGCTGTTACAGGTTAGATGACAGTGTGGATGCTGGTGAAGCTGGCGACGCCTTACCTTTGCCTGGCTGCCCTGGCTCGCCGGGCTCACGATCTCATCGGTGGCGGGCGACCTCATGTCGCTCATGCCATCTTCGCCGGGGTGGTTCACTTGCGCATCGTCTTCAATCTATGGAGGGGTCAGCCCCGCGTGTGCTGCATTCGGGCGACACGTTGCCTACCTCAGTGTGGTCGGTGGCATTCGTGCCATTGCTGTCGACGGGCGACGGGTCGACGGTAGCCGGGTAGGGGCTCGGGGGTGGTTGCAGGTGGTCGGCAGTGTGTCCTGAAGACCTTGGAGACTCCATGTTAGCCCGGGGTGCCGTTCTCTGCAGACGAGGGCATCGCACCTATTTGAGAAGACGTGTGCAAAGGTGCCAGGCGAACTGGGCGAGTCGGTGTAGGGGCTGAAGGCCGACATGGACTTCAGGCCGCTGGGTGACGGCATGAGCTGGGTCGCGGTTGCCATGCCTTGCGCCGCTCTTCAGGAAGGCACGACCGGGACTGCGCCAGAACTGCGCCGGCTGTATCGCCGGGAGGGACGGCGCGATGGAGAAGCTGTCGCGCGTGCGCTCGCTCTTCCAGTCGGCTGCCGGCGACGGCGAGGGCAGGTGGGTGGTTTGCAAGGCGGAGCGGCGGCGATGCACGAATCAGAAGGGGTGCGCGGCGCGAAGACGTTGGACGAGGGTTGCGAGCGCTTGCGTGTGTTAAAGAAAGACGAGGCGAGGCGAGGCTTATCAGAGAGCAGGCCAGCTGCGGGAAAAGAGGCTCAAGGATGCGGCGTGTAGAGGGTAGGGTGTAGGTAGCTGTTTCAACAACACAGTGACTCCAACTCTGCCTCGGTGGAGTTTGTCTGTGAGCTGCTGCATAGGGCAGGCAGGCGTCAAAGTCGCCCGCTGCCCGCTTACCTACAGCTGTCTGTCCGTTCACCACCTCCCGCTTGGCGCATCAGACGAATCGCGGCCGTCGGTGGGGCTAAGCTTCAGGGATGAACTGCAGGTTAAGCGCCCAAGGCCACCCTAGATTGCGGACTGTGCTCAGCAACGCCGCGCCGGGCGTGCCAGAGACACGACACTGGATCCTCTAGGGAACGCCGTCGCTGGGGTCGTAGTTCGTCTTCGATCTGTTGCTGATGAGCCGTGAGCATCATCTCGCCCGCCTTATCGTGCTTCTCCCAACTGATCCTCTTGCGCCGACGCGGCCTCGGGAGCAGTGAGCGATATGGATGGCCAACGGCATCCTCGCTATCGACCTATAACCTCCTGGCTCGTCTATTCACCCAGCAGTAGTCTGCACTGTGCAGCTGGGCGAACGTCGCTAACGGCCAGGGCCAGGCCTCTGATGAGACGCTAATGCACTTGTCCTCAAAGGGCTCTATCAGCTGCTTTGAGACAGCAGCGTGTGTGCGGCACAGGTCTGACCTGAGCGTTTGCTCCCTCTGCTGTTTGCTGGTCGCTGTTCTGGCCCCATCGACATCGACGTGGCCGACCTGCACCAAATAGATGCACTCGCCACGTGATGATCATTCTTACTGGCAACAATGCTCCGGCACATGGCATCGCAAGAGCCTGTTGTTCGACATGTCCAGCCTCCTGTGTTGATGATATGATTTGAAGCCCGCCGCTAGCTCCTCTCCACAAGTCAGCATTTCTCCGGCTACCGTGTGCTCGGTTGTTTAGATTGGCCAATTACATCTTCATCTTTTCCACATCCACACGAAAACACATCCTTTTTCTTTGTCCCAACCTACCACAATCCACGCCGCGCACATCCCCAATATTCGCACGGTTCCATTGTCTCTCCTACAAGCAATTCCCTTGTTGCAACTTCACGTAGGGCAGGAAGCCGCCCTTCTTCGTGCCACCTGTGCCGCTCCCGCGTTTGGCATTAGCCGCGCCCCGCGGGCTTGCTAATAGGCGCCGTGGAACGGTGGAACTTGGAAGCACAGAACCCTCGGCCTTTGTTGCGACCGGCAGGAAACAATCTCCCACAACCCAGGAGGCTGCAGCTGCGCTCAGAGTGCCTCTTCTACACAGTACACAGTATGCGGTCGTGGCCGTTGAGCCCGAGTCAACCCCATCGGCCGCATCACCCGCAACCGACCGTAAGGATGGGATAGATAAGTTTCGGCAATGAAGCCAACACAAACCCATGCGTAAGGCACGCTACTATAACCACGAGTAATGATCCATGCGGTGGAGCAAATGCCAAGCCAACTTCAAGCCCCGCTCGCCATTGACACCGCATCGTGTAGACACTACTTTCGATATCCAACCGAAGGTACCGGTACCCCGCTCTCATACTATGAGCGCTTACTGCCATCGTCTCTTTGGCAAACACCTCCACCACCAACGGCACCTATACTCGATTGAGCTTACGACTTCTTGATAGCTCACTCCATCGAAGACTATGACACACATGCACACGACGCCGAGATCGATCCCGACTAGTGACTGCCACGCGGTATCCCGGCCAGCCGGTACTATTTTATTTTCTCATGACGCCTAATAATACTCGTGGCTAGTCGTCCAACAGAGAATCGCGAGATCGTCGAGAGGTGGATCTATGTAGTACCAAGCATCAGCGTCGACAATGCATCCAGAATCTCAAGTAGAGCAAGGAAACGTACCGCAAGCTTTCACGTATCTACAACACTGAACATCAGGGTTCGGAAAGAAGAGGGTTACATTAGGCCCGCCTGTTACGCCGTCGATTACCGTAAGCCATGATATAGTTTCCACCATGTGCGCTTACTAGAGCCTCTCCTCGAGCCGAAGCCACCAACAACATCGAAACGCCTCCTCACGAAGCTCTTCTCGATCTTCCAATAATCAACGCACTAGATAACCACCCACCAAGCCATCAACACCCATCGACTATCGTTGCATGCAACAAATGGCGTCTCCCACCTTCGCATCTGCATCCAACAACAGCACCCCAAAGCTTCACCAACAATCCTCCCTTCCGCAACTCGATACAACACCGAGTCAGACGCACGCCTCCACAAAATACTCCTCTTCGCGCGTGCACTCACCGTTCGGAAAGCGGCGTCGAAGTCGAGCGAAATACTTACTGTGCCCACCCACCCTAGGGAACCCCCACCCCACCCGATCTAAGCATGACGTTGCCCACAAACATGAATTCTCCGAGAGGCTCAGCATGTTGAGTTGGGCAGTGATAGGCACACTTTCCCCTCCCTCTACACCTGCCCGGGCGTGGGCGCTTCTGTGGCCAAGCAGATGGGATGCCGTTCACGGTTCAGGCCTCCTAGGTAACACAAGGACGAACTAGGTATCTACCTACCCGCCCCACTAGCTCACCAACTTTTTCTTTCTTTGCTTCTTTCTTGTTCTTATTTTTTGCGAGGGATGAAATGTCTGCCTTGGGCCACGAGAAAGGTTTTGTTTGTGGACTCAGCCATCCATTGTCGTTCCCTCAATGTCGCACCGCATCCATCTTTGAAGCCAAAACATTACCTACGCCTCCACATGAAAACCGCAATATCGAACGAACACCAATAACACCGGGCGTTATCCGCAGCGCGCGCGGTGTTTCGCCCCGGGGCCACGCACGCACGTGTGTAGTGACATGACATGCATACGTCCTGACTTTTTTCGTTTTGCTACCTAGGTACCTAACTTCCCGATTCGGAATCCGAAATATTTGGAAAATATTCTTGATGCTGTGTTTGGTCTAGCTCAAACCTTTTTTCCTTCTTACGAATTACGATGATGTATTGCTGGGTAGCTGCTGTTAATGGTCTTTTTCACCTACATGTAGAGATAAGATACACAATAGTACAACAGAGGGGCTGATTCGTATTTATTGGGCTAGAAAATACTGGATCGCGTGCTGAAGCACTGGACTGTACTGTTCGTCGGGCAAAAGGATTAGCTAGGTCCTGGTACATTCACTAGAAAGTACCAATGTCAAAGCTTGGCGTCTTGTCTGGTCTAGGTGCTAAATAACCTCCTCTCACACTCATGCTTGCTTCTGTGCTGCTTGATGGTGAAAAGAAAGGGATGAGAACAGAAAGATGCGATTTGATAGCGTGCACAGAGACTAGGTAGTAGAAGATGCGCGTCAAAGACTGCCTGTGCGTACTGCGTGAAATGGAAGCATATGACGAAAAGGTGGAGTGGTTATGGATTGCATCGTACGCTCCGTATCGACTCATGACTACATGAACTACATTTTGCCAGCCATGCAGCCACTCACCTCGACTTGGAAATACCAACGACATTCCTCAGCGTGCCAAACGGCAAAACATCCGCAATCCTCTTCTTACTCGCAAACAACATAACCAGCCGATCCAAACCACAGCCCCAACCGCCCGTGGGAGGCATACCCCATTCGAGCGCCTCGAGGTAACTTTCATCGATGGCGGCAGCAGCTTCGCCGTGAGGATGGAAGAAGGCGCGCTGCTGCAGAAACTTTCTGCGTTGTTCAAAGGGGGAGTTTTCTTCCTCGTACGCGTTGACGTATTCGCGGCTGTTGATGAAGAGTTCTACGCGGGAGGCGACGCGTTGGCCGGTCGATGGATCGACGTGGGATTTTGAAAGGGGGGAGAGGGCTTCGGGGTGTGCGGTTATGAAGGTTGGGTTCTTGCAGAGTGGCTCGATGTATATCTCGGCCAAGGTGTCCAGTAGGCGTGGGAGCGTCGGGTTCGGTGGGATGGTGAGTTCGAGATCTGTATAGAATTGGAGAAGCTTCTCCGCAACGTCGGGTGAGGATAGGTCCGGTAATTTGCGTCCGCTGCCTTGCTCGATGGTGGGGATGAAAGGAAATTGCGCGAAGGGCTGTGCGAAGTCGATGTCTGCGGGCGGCGCCAGGGAGGGAAAGTATGTAGATCGTAATGACTCGATTGCTGTATGCAGACCGTGTACCAACTGCTCTGTCCTCGCAATGACTGTAGGCAGCGTCGCTCCCACCTCGTAGAACTCGCAAGTCGAGAACTCGGGGTTGTGCGTATTGTCCACGCCCTCATTTCTGAAAACGCGGCCAATCTCGAAGATCTTGTCCTGGCCTCCAATGATCAGTCGTTTAAGATTCAGCTCAGGTGCTATCCTGAGCTTGATTGGCACGTTCGACAGTTCGTTCGCGACCGTTTCGAATGGTCGTGCGATGGCGCCTCCCGCATTGACGTCGAACATTGGCGTTTCCACTTCCAAGAACCCGCTCTGTATGAAGTATGTGCGGACGTAGTCGTATATCAGTGCCCGGAGTCGGAGCACGTCACCGGGCTCGTCGTTCGTGAGCGCATGGATGTGCGGTCGTCGTGCGAGTGTCTCGGCATCCTCAATTCTCTCGGGGAGATGGTGAAGACACGGTGAGAGGATCTGGGGTACTTGGAGGGCGAGGACTGAAAGTTGCCCGGTGGAGGTCCTTGTAGGGTTTCCTGTAATGGCTATAAAAGGTTAGGTTTGGTTCTGAGTCTGGCTGTCTGGACACGTACAAACCCAGTCACCTATCCTGGCCACCTTCTTGAAATTTTTGAAGCTCTCGTCGAGGTCATCTTGCGCCGTGAGCTTCTTCAACTCAACCATGGCCTGCAGACGGTGTGTGTCGCGTTCGATATCAAGGAACATCAACTTGGATCCAAGGAGCCGCACAGAGCGCACCCTTCCTGACACTGTCAGATGAGATCCGCTGCTCATGTGTGGTATATCCTACCGAACACAGACACAACGTCTGCCTTGGTCTCCTGTATGCCATCATACTTAGCACTGAAGTCGCGCAGTGACAGAGCCTCAGCACCGATGGGACGGACTAGTCGTGGATGATAGTCCCCCAATGGCTTCACTCTCCCCAACTGCTGCAGACGCTTCTGCTTCTCGACATCATGGGGACCGGTGTATACGTCGGCGGCTATACTCTGTATGAAGCGGCTTTGTAAGGAGAGATATGCTTGAGCATGCGCTGGTTTGGCGGACCGACTAGCTCGGTATAGATATGGGCGAAGGAAGGTGAGGGCTGGTCTACTCATGGTTCCTTCTCTGGTCAGCTATGATCGTTTTGCAAGTTTTCGAGAAAGCAGAGAGATTGATGTGATTCAGAAAGGGTTAAGTTGAAGTCAACCGCCCGAAGGCGTCGTTCGCAACGGTTCTAAGGTTGTTATGGATCATCATAGGAAGTGATAGTATAGACTGGAGTGCTTCGCAAGTTTTGCAGAGCTCAATGGCAGACGTCTACTAAAAGAGATCTAGCTATTGAGTCCTGCGAGCTCATAGAGCATGACCATACATGTGAGGAGATGTCTCAAACTTACCTTTCTCAAGAACATGCCTGTCTCTAGTGAGACGACATGTAGATACTGACTCGCCTCGAGTGCTCGAGACCTGCTCTCAAGGTGTAGAGAAAGACAGTATCTAGAAAGCTACACTAGAGTAACGCGAGGTGATTCTCTTAGCTCAAGTGTCTTAGGGTAGTTGCGGTGCTATACTTTCACGAGTTCGTATTGCAAGTTTTCTGCAGTTTGCAGGTCGCAAGTCGGCGTGTCGGACTGCCGAACCTCCGTCCACCGCCGTTGAGCCGCTAGTAAAAGGTCACATGATCGACTAGCGTGCCAAGCCTTTATAGCTACTTAAGCTGCACCAGCTCCGTCCCTCCAACAACTTTTCATACTTGTTCGTATCCCCCCACCCACCCCCTACTGTTCATGCTTGCTGACAATGTCTAGACCTTCTTGCGACTCACTGAGCTCATGTATTCGGTGGTCTGATAGGTTCGCCTCCATTGCACAACGGGGAGTGGACGTGTTACGAGCTTCCTCCGGGAATCTCGGCGGGAAAATTTTTGCTGGCCTGCCACTGCGGCACCTTTTTCATTGATTACATTGCCCTGCGCAGTGGATTGAGGAAGAAGCTGTGTGAGTGTCGTGTCGAGCCTGTTCGAGTGAGCTCAAAATGTCGTGAGGTTATTCCGCAGCAGTGAGGACGCGAGTTTCAGTCGCATGTCTTGGGTCATCACGAGAGCGACGCGTACCTCAGCTGAGTTCAAGTAGTTCGTATTGCAATGCTACTTGTTGCGCAGCTTCTCCCTCCAAATGAAGAGCTGTGTCGTGTAGTCCAGTGTTTTGCGGGGGCGGGCTGCTTGTCCTGTTACTGTGGCCAAGTAAATAACAACTGCTAAAAGCCATGCAGGCTGAACGCGAGGAGGGCATCCTGTTGATACTGCAACTCATTCATGCAAGCTGTGCAGCCCGCTGTTCTAGAAAATCAGCACACGCGACGCGACGCGTAGCTGCACAGCTTTCGGGGATTTACCTGACACCGAGTGTTCCTGTACTGTAAATGTTAGGTTGAGCGCATGATAACGGTTCAAAAATGCAATCCTCCATCATGGTCCTCACTCACAGGCATATAAACTTCAGCGCGGCCCTTGACTCTGTTGTGTCCCCTCAGCGGCCGATACCTTTGGTACATCAGTCTCTTGTACGCCAACCGGCCAACCTACATCGCAACAACCACAGATATCAAACACACCTCACCTTGACACAAACACCCAACCGAACGCATATGCTGAAGATGCCGTTCCGACAACGTTCGGCGCGCTGGCCTTAGCTCCCCATCTCCCTTGCTCTGTGTGCCTGTCTAGGCCAACGGTCAATGGTCTGGGTCGGTAGGCGAAACACGACTTGCCCCGCCATGACATCGACATGACATTCGCCAAAAAATTCCCATCGCAAAGTCGCATACCGGGATCTGCCACAGCACATGGCAATTCGATGCTTTCAGTTCGCGTATGCGGACTTGTGCCCCTCCTCAGCATGTCATGACGTCGAGCTAGCCCCTCCAAGCGCATCTACAAGGGAGAGGATGATCGGACTGTCGTCGGTAGTTGATGGAAGAGCGCGGCTTTCAACGTCACAAGCTGTAATCATGTCATCGATTATTTGTGGTTAACGGTTGAAAAGGTAGGCCGTCTGCACATCTCGTAACTTCTTCATTTCAATCTTCTACCAAACTGTCCTACCTTAATACCCATTGCTATACCTACCCACCTCATATACAGCTACACCTCACAAATACCGCCCAAGATGATGTCCCAAGCAGCCATGCAGGCCGAAAAGGCCGTCGGCCACGGCGACAATGCCACTACCGCGCAGAACGTGACAAACCCTGGCAACGACGAAAGCACAGCCGACTACTCAGAGACGATGAAGGCTCTGGCGTGGATGGGCAAGAACGACGTCCAAATGGTCGACGCACCTAAGCCCAAGGTCATCGAGCCCCGCGATGTTATCGTTAAGATCACAGGATCCACGGTTTGTGGTTCTGACCTGCATTTGCTTCACGGCGCAGTCGTGGAGATGCAAAAGGGCGACATTCTCGGACACGAGTTCTGCGGTGTCGTCGACGAGTGCGGCTCTCAAGTCACAAAGTTCAAGAAAGGGTAAGTACTCTGCTTATGGTTTGCGTAGTCGCACTACTAACACTGCATGTAGTCAACGCGTTGTTGCGTCCTTCCAGATCGCCTGCGGAGAGTGCTACTACTGCAAGCAAAAGCTGTCTTCGCAATGCGAGAAGACCAACTCCAACACAATCGAGAACGCGATGTACGGCGGCCGAACAGCAGGCATGTTCGGATATTCCCATTTTACTGGCGGTTTCGCTGGCGGCCAGGCGGAGTACACTCGCGTTCCCTACGGTGACGTGAACCTGCTCGCGCTTCCCGACGACGTTCCGGATGAGCAGGGTCTCTTCCTGTCCGATGTGCTGTGCACTTCATGGCACGCGGTTGTCGATACTGGCGTCAAGAAGGGAGATGTTGTGGCTATCTGGGGTGCCGGCCCTATTGGTCAAATGGCTGCGGACTTCTCCCTGTTGAATGGCGCATCAAGGGTCATCATGATCGACCAGAACTGGCGTCTCGACTTCGTCAAGCAGAAGTACCCACACGTAGACACAATCGACTTCTCGGCACTAGGCAAGGGCGAGTCGGTCACAAGCAAGCTCAAGGAGATGTGCAACAACCGTGGCCCCGACGTCAGCATCGAGTGCGCGGCCGGAGAGTATGCCAAGGGGTGGGCACATTACTTCGAGATGCTGCTCGGTCTTGAGACCGACACCAGCGAGCTCATCAACGAGATGATCACTAGCACACGCAACATGGGTCGTTGCGGTATCACCGGTGTATACGTTGGCTTCACCAACCACTTCAACATCGGATCCCTCATGGAGCGTGGTATCCGCCTCATCGGCAACGGCCAGGCCCCTGTCCACATGTACTGGGAATCCCTCCTCCAGATGATCCAAGAGAAGCGTATCGACCCTTCGAAGATGGTCACGCACCGCGTGCGCCTCGAGGATCTGGACAAGGTCTACTACAAGTTTGAGAAGAAGGAGGATGGTATGCAGAAGGTCTTTGTTGAGACCAAGTGGAGTTTCCCTGCTTCTTCGGGCAGCCCTGGGTTGACGAGGTATTAGAGCTGTTGCGATGACATGAAAATGATGAGATGGGCGTTGGCTGGTTAGTATATAGCTTGTGATACCGTAAGAGAATGAATAAGAATAAATAATTACTGTAACACGCGTAAGGTACCTATCTATCTATACATGCTTACGGAGTACCTACCTAACTATCCAACAAATTAAACCCCCTCTTGAAAAATCCCTTCACTCGTATTCTTAACACTTAACCCCCCTCTAGAATCCCACACTCTACCTCCACTACGGCATAATTACCGCTCTATCCCCTTGTCTTCTCTTTTCCTTGTCTACTTATAAAACATCGTATCCGTATCACCGTAGATCCGTTCTCCCACCTCTCTATTCCTTATCCCTAATCTACATCTTACCCCCACCACCATCCCGTCCGCTCTCTAACCCGTCCCCTCCCTTCTCTAATCCCTAATCTACATCGTACCCACCTCTCCCCCTCCGCCTCCCCTCCGCCTCCCCTCCTGTCCCTTCTCTAATCCCTAATCCCAACCCAAACCCCCAAGCCTTATCATATACATACTCACTATACATAGCACACATCCCACTCCATTCCCACTCCGCCTAGCCTAGCCTACCTAGACTAGGGCCATCCAATCCAACCCAACCTACTCCTACTCTGGGGTCTGGGGTTAAGATCGTATCCCAGAATATCCTTCCCCATCCCTCATCCCTCCCTCATCCTAATCCATGGCCCGCGATCCACGGCCACGATCCTTACCCGTGATCCTCCCCCCGCGATCCATGGCTCAAATCCTTCCCCATGTTTTCAGCTCAGACTTTGACTTCAATCTACTTCCCGCAACCCCTCCCCTCCCCATGCTTATCTACAGCAGTGCGGGGTGTGACTGTAACGTCTGTGCGAGCGCCCAGACGGCAAGTTGTGAGAGAAGGAAGAGGGGTATGAAACAAGAAACAAGAAAGACTTTTATAATAATATACTAGATACGTTTGAATGTCGTTGGATATAAAAAATATTTCTCTGGGTGGATATCGCTATGTGAATGGTGTGGTGGAGGGGGCCGTCATGGTACGCGCGGCTTTTTGTGTAACGGTAGGGCGGGCAACGTGTGGGTGGGTGGGTGTGCAGAGAGGACGCATGGTTGAAGAATAGCAAGAAGAGCGTAATGTGAAAATGATGTATTCTACCTTGTACAGTTGCTCTGTATAGGTGGTGATAAAAAAAAAAGTCTAAACGTTTGTATTCGTCCTGAGCGCTACATGCATGCTGCCTGCCTTGTAAAACAAATGAGACCCAGATCAACTCCGCTAAATGCCATGGAGAATGCTGATGAACCTTGGATATCCGCAGTTGACCCGAGGCCCCAAAGAAAAGAGAGTCGTAAATCTGACTCCCCGGAACAAACGAAAGAAATAAGGAAAAAGGAAATCAAGCTGGGTATAGTACCGCAAAGAGGTTCTCATCTGTGACTCCTGTTGGTGAGCGCCTCATCATATCCCTATTGCATGCTCAAGCCATGGTCGCTACTCCATGCTTCTCATCCTCATCCTTCTCAAACATCTTATCTTCGAGCCACTTGGTCGCTTTCGCGCAATAGGAGTCAATGTACGTAGTCCAGAGATGCGCCAGCGTGTATTCGACGACGAAAAAGGTGGGGATCGCAAGGGCCCAGACAAACCAGTTTGTCGATCGCGGGATGTAATGCGGGATGCCCTCGCCCTGGCCGTCCTTGGGCTCCTCGACGTAGTATGGCTTGGTGCTGAATCCGTAGATCAGGCGTGCGAGACCGACTTTCATCACGGTGCCGTGGGTGAGATAAACGGCAAAGCTGTTGCGGCCAACCCACATGAATAGCTTGTTGGAGAAGATTGCTTGGAGAGAAGGCGAAAGCCAGATTCCGGTAACCATGAGATCCCAGCCGATTGCGGTGAAGCGCTTGGGTAAGTTTGGCGCGCCGTGAGGAATGATATAGTCTCCGATGTTCTTAAGTTGAACAGACCAGGCTGACCACTCCCAGTGCTCTCCGGGAAAGCAGGCGACGTACCAGCCGAGGATGATGAGGAAGGTGGTCGCAATTCGTCGGGCCTTGACGTGGCTGTTGATGAAGTCGCGGAAGCCCTTCTCTGATCCGATATCGCACAGAATCACACCGTAGAGAAATTGGCACTCGAAAGTTTCTGCAAATAGTTAGCTATGAGAGGGGAGCTCGGAGGTCTCGACATACCCTTTTCAGGGCTGGTACGCATCCAGTACCACAGGTATAGAACTACGCAAGTGAACAGGCGCATGCGGAACTTCATGAAGACGGTGGCGAATAGCAAGACGTAGATGAGGAAGGCGCCCTGCAGAAGTGGAAGGAGTGCCCACTGGTGGTCATCGTATTGGTTGTTGGCTCCGGACCAGGACCCTTGGAAGTTCCTGATCAAACGAGGAATCTCAGTATCCAGACCGCCGATGTCGGTAGGGACAGAACGTCGGAACCAGTGCGAGTCGCTCCGGTGCGCAACCTCGAAGGCGCCCAGCTGTGCAAAAAACCAGGCAATCAACAGAGCAATTGTCGCGGGCATTATCAGACGTGGCGGGCGGCGGAAGGCGGACTTGCCGAGCGTCTCCAGCGCAGCGGGAACATTGCCAGACTTTGCTTGTCGGAGCGGCTTGATGGCGCATACGTATCCGGTGAGGAAAGCGAACATTGTGACGCCGATCCGGCCTTGGAACGGTAACCGTATGAAAGGTAATTGCAGTAGCTGTGGAGCTGCGTTCTCGTTATCGCGCGGCGACCAGAGGGTG
Source organism: Decorospora gaudefroyi (assembly GCA_010015605.1). Classification (NCBI taxonomy): domain Eukaryota; kingdom Fungi; phylum Ascomycota; class Dothideomycetes; order Pleosporales; family Pleosporaceae; genus Decorospora; species Decorospora gaudefroyi. The sequence goes on from ML975283.1 coordinate 141,018, forward strand.
TAGTCCCAAGCCCGGCACAGATGTGTTACAACGACCCAGAATGAAGCGACTCCGCGAACACCCTGCACCAGTTAGCTATCGACCCAGTACCGCGGCAAGCTGCATACGTACCTCTACCCATGTGACGTTCTGGCGAGTGTTGGTAGCCATCTTGCTCGTGCCGGCGGCGGGTTCCTGTGGAGAGAAGGTCGAGATGGTGGCGCGCGCAAGCGATAACGGGACCTTTGTGAGTAAAGACATATGCATGCAGACGACTTGACGGGCGAGCAAGGGAATCGCAGAGCCCCGTGACTATATATACCGAAACACGCAGCGTCAGCAGGAAACGAAGAGAGGGAGGGAAATGAGCGACGAGACAACTATAGAAGCTGCATGGGCGGCTTAGAACCGACCGAGAAGGAGGTTAAAGAGGGCGTACAAGGGTGCAAACAAGTTCCCCCTGCCCCCATGCAAAAGACGGGACTGCGGGTCTGGTCTCTTGGCATGATAGAGATGGGCATCGGGGCCCAGGTCTTTGCCCGTGTAATTGGCGTGCGCCTGGAAAGGGGAAGAGATGCCGGGCTTGACTGGCTGGGACGCGTAAGATCCATGGATTTCGCTCGACGGTCCCCACCCGTTGCAGGGCCACCGCCGTCTTGGCAGTCAGCGGCGAGGGCTGTGGCGGTAATTACTGGAGCAGCTGTACCAACCCCGAGGCAGTCAGCTGAATACACAGTACTGTGCAAGAAGATATGGCAATGAGCGTCTCTACCAGCAGGGCGACTGTAGGATTACTGTGTGTTATTCTTATCGTTGGGGGTTTCGCATATCTGATGGGCTCCTAAAGGCTGCGAAGAGACTGCAGCTGGCAGGCAATGTGGCGCAAGAACACTAACTTGCTGTAGCCAGCCCAGCGTCCCGTGGTTGGCCGTGTAGCCGAGCCACAGCGGCTGGAGCTGGGCGACGCAGATTTTATTAGATGAGGATGATGATGAAGCGTCTTGTGTGCCCAGGTGTCTCGAGGCCGCGCAACGGCGTAGGACGGAAGACGATTGCAATCTGCTAGCGGCTGGCGATGCGTAATACACGACGCGCAGAGTTACTATATGCGCCATATAGGGGGCGAGATGAGGCTCTGCAATAAAGGCGTTTAGTCAGGGACGTCGCGGCTGGTGCGAACCCTGGAGTCGTGCCCCCTCGTGCCTTCCCAGACTGCCAGTGCCAGACTCCCACGCCTGCCAACACTAGCGTCCACACTTCAGCTGCGACGGCCTTGGCACCCTCCAGACGCTGTTATCCTCGCCCTCGCTACCACGTGTGATGTCATCATGCATTATCCACTATCAAACACGTCTCCTGATGGATGCCGACCATACCAGCTTCAGTGGTTTTTCTCGACTATCTCCTTGGCAAACGCCGCAAAGTCGCGTTTCTCGTCTACTTTCTCCCAAAGATTAGGCTGTGTGAATACCGCCAGCGTATTCCTCGCTATTTTCGCACCTGCACCCCCGTTTCCAGCCGCATCAGCAGCGCCCCTCACAAAGTGGGGTACCGCCTTGAACTTGCCCTGCGTGATGATCTCGAGCGCTTCACCTGTTTGGAAGGCGAGACTGTCGCGGGGTATACTGACTTTGGTCACTGCGCCGGTGCGTGAGTGGATGTAGAGACCTGCCTTGGGGTCGGGTGAGCGGTCGAGTTCTTGGAGGGGAGCAAAGGCCGCGCCTGTCTCGGGGGAGTTGGCGGCTTCATCAACGAACATGGCTGATGTGAGGCCAGTCAGACAGCCGTGGTCAAGATGTGTGGCACACCAGTCATCTTCGTCGCCGGAGCTGGTTTTGCTGAGAGCATCCGGGCTGGGGAAGTAGTGCAGTAGTCTCGCTTTGGTAGAGACACTTGTCTTGACTACGTGTTCCAGGTACCCCTTTTGATAGCCGTCAATGTTGGCTTCGGCGTACTTGTCGCATGCTCGCGCAACCAGTGCGGCGATGTCGATGATGAGGGTGCACAGTTCGCGGAAGGTCTCTTCGAAGCCTGGGAGGAGTTCTTCAGATGGCCAGACGTTGGGTGCTGTGTATTCCGGGAATGAGGGATACTTCTCAGCAACCGTCTTCTGTTGCTCTTCAAATCCAGTGGCGCAGTTGACATAGTATGAGCCCTTCAGAGTGTCATATCTGCCATCTTTGAGTGTCTCTTTCCCGCAAGACCACCCAACAAGCCACTTGGAAGCAGGAGACTCAAGCTTTACTAGCAACATGTTAGTCCATCTTCTTCCACAGCAATACTCCAGGACCCACCCAATTCATCTTCTGGCAAGTTTCCAAGCGCCGAGGCATAGGATAGTAGCCTATGTCGCAGTTGATGGAACTTGGACGGCAGGTCTTTTACGACGATGATACCGAGGCTGGAGGAGCCAAATGCTTCTTCTAGCAGTGAAAATTCCACGTTGTCTGTCGTGGTTAGAATGCATTTCCCATTCCCATGCATGATGTGGGTCTACTTACTGTTCCTCAAATCCTCCAGCCCTACAGCCACAGCACTTTGGCTCACTGCGGCATTAACGTTGGCCATGTTCGTCTTGCAGCAAGATACAGGTATTCGACGACTACAATCCGATTGACTACGTAGTCGATACCGCCGCTTTATCGTGGTCTCGTAGTGTGCAAAAGCCGTCCCACTCTCGACTGCACCTGCCCGATTCGCTTGAGCATCGGCCAACTCCGAGCCGACGTCCAACTCCGACGCCTAACCAACCACCAGTGACCACGCACCCAAGCGATCGACCACGATGCCCAAAGCACTCCACTTCAAGGGCGAGAAGAAAGTCAAGAAGCGCAGGAAAGTCGCCGACCCATACGATGCCGACGACGCGCAGTCCAAACAGCTCACCACCAGCGCGCCTGCCGAAGCAGAGCACGACGATTCCTGGGTGACCGCTGATGCGCCGAGCCATGTCTCTGGGCCCGTAGTCATCGTCCTGCCTACCGATACACCGAGCTGCCTAGCCTGCGACGCAAGCGGCAAAGTCTTCGCCAGCGCATTAGAAAACATCGTCGAAGGCGACGTTGCGACGGCCGAACCCCATGACGTGCGACAAGTCTTTGTCGCCAACCGCGTCGCCGGCACGGAGCAACTAAGTCTGAAGGGCCACCACGGAAGGTAAATAAATCGAATCATCAGCAGCAAAAAAAAACCAGCAGCTAACAATAACACTACTGTACAGATACCTAAGCTGCAACAAACACGGCATCCTAAGCGCAACCTCGACCGCCATCTCGCCAGAAGAAACCTTCCTCCTCATCCCCGTACCCTCCAACCCCTCCACCTTCTCCCTCCAAACCGCGCGCGACAACTTCCTCAGCATAGCCTCTACCTCGTCCCCGCCCAGCACCACACAAATCCGAGGCGACGCCGAGAGTATCACGTTCAACACCACGTTCCGCATCCGCATGCAAGCGCGGTTCAAGCCGCGGCCCAAGGCCAGCAAGGAAGAGAAATCGAGCCAGAAGATTAGCAAGAGGGAGCTCGAGGATCAGATTGGGCGTCGCCTGGATGACAAGGAGGTGAAGCGGTTGAGGCGGGCGAGGGTGGACGGTAATTTCCATGAGACGGCTTTGGATCTCAAGGTTAAGAGTAGTCATGATAAGTATGCTAGTATGTGAGTAGTGGGATTTGCTTACACTGTATTGCTCTCCGAGACAGACTTCAAGGTAGTCCCACGTACATATTGTACCTGGTCTACATTGAAACCTCGCCCGGTTCGCCAAGAAGGCGGGAGGGGAAAGAGGGGGTTTCAGTAGTCGCCAGCCGGGTCTGACATGGCTGCTGTGCATGTGCATGTGCGGGTGGAATGTTTTCTTTCTTTAACTCCTCGAACGATTCTATTCGTGACGTGGTGAAACAGGCCTAGAGGCTCCACCAATCTACACCTTGTCAATTCTTTTACTCAAGTAGTCATCTATGTCATCATCATCATCAGCAGCAGCTACACTTCTACAGTACCGTGCGTATTTCTGCTCGAAACAAGTAAATATATACTTAGTAGCAAAAATAAAGAAGATGGTAAAATATAGTAAGATAAGTGTGTCAGCGGAATAAATGTAGTTATACATGTAGTTATACAGACAGTTATTCATCAAGTCCACTTAGAAAAGAACTGAATTCTATATCCTATCCCCCTCCACATCTCTTTCCCCATCATCAGCATTAGCACCATCATCAGCAGCATCATCCACACCCCCCTCCCCATCATTCACATACCCCGGCACCCCCAACGCCTCCCCACTCCCCACCACCCATACACTCTTCAACTCCCTCTCAATCTCCCCCCTCCTCCGCTCCAACGCCTCCACATTCCCCAACCGAAGTCTCAAATCCGCAAGCTCCTTCTCAACCGACGATTTCTCATCCGCGGTACCGATACGTTGCCAGTCCCATTCGTTTGCGTGGGCGCCGAGGCCGAGCGTGAGGGTGTAGGTGTGGTAGCGTTTTAGAGAGGCGCGGGTGGAGATTGTGATTAGCGCTTAGCCACAATTAGCAAAGTAGTTGTGAAATGGGATGGGATGGGATGTGTGGGGGGAGGGAGACGTACTAATACCCTTTGCCTTGGCACGTTCATACAACAAGCCCTCGACATCACTACTAACAGCGCTGGTACCCTCATCCACAAACGCGTACCGCGGCTCATGATACAGAAGTCGGGCAATACCCATTCTTTGTTTCTCGCCCCCGCTAAACACATCTTTCCACACTTTCTTCGTGTCCCAGCCGCCTTCGCGGTCGGGCAGGTATCCCAGCTTGGCCTCTTCGAGGACGCGCAAGAGGTCGGCGTCGCGGCGCCCGGACTCTTTCACGTCGGCGTCGGTGTGCGGGTAGATGAGCTGGTCGCGCAGGGTGCCGGTGGAGAGGTAAGGGCGTTGGGGTAGGAACATGATGCCGTCCATGCCGATGGAGCGGGGGCGGCTGACGAGGCCGCGGTAGGTGGGCCAGAGGCCTGCGACGATGCGGGCGACGGCGCTCTTGCCGCAGCCGTTGGGGCCGGTGATGAGGACGTGTTGGCCCGAGTGGACGATGAAGGAGAGGGATTCTACGAGTTCTTCGCCGCTCATCGGGTGCAGTGCTGGGGCGACGATGGGCACGTGTTCGAGCCGGACGCCGTCAAAGCCTTTGTGGACTGTGCCTTGGATGTCGGCGACGGAGTAGAGCTCTGGTCTTGTGCCCGGGGGCGGGTAGTATGCGTCTGCGTGGACGCGGTGCAGGGTGCTGATCAGGGTGTAGACGCGAGATGTGTAGCCCGCGAGTTCAGAGAGGTCCTTGATACTGTACATCATGCGCCCGCCGGCATCAGCCAGGGAGAGCATAAGCCGTTTGTTGGTGATGAAGTCTTTCATCCGGCTCCGTTCCCGGTGCGTCTTTTCGCCGCCGGAGAGCTCGGGCGTGCCACCTATGCCGCCCCAAGCTGGGAGAAAGACGGGCAGAGAGGTAATGAGGTATCCGAACGCAGACCAGGAGTACTTGAGTACAAAATCTTCGAGCATGTTGTATCGGATTTTGAGGCTGTAGATGCCTTCCATCCAGTGCTTGAGGTCCTTGAATCCGCGCTCAAGGAAGTGTTTCTCCATTTCGTCGCCGCCGTAGAAAGCCACTTCTTCGGCGTTGGCAATCAGCCGTGAGTGAAGCGCGCGGAACTCTCCTTCTTTCCGGCCCTCTACAGCTTTTAGCTTGCCAAAGGGTGGCGACAGTTTTCGTAGTATGGTTGCCGTGAGGAAGTAGTTGCTCAATAGGCCAGTCAGCGCCAACGGACCCAGTGATCGGTAGAGCTGGTAGTTGAAGACACACAGATCCACAAACGGCTTTCCCAAGCTTGAGTACAAGGATGCAGCGCTCGCGCAGAACAGGGTCAGGTCCTGCGTGATGTACTGATCCGCACCGACGCCCACGCCTCCATCCAGATTCTGGAGCTTGTAGTAGTTCAAATGGTCGTTCAAGTACAAGTCGTGAATGTAGCGCGTAAGCCGTGTGCGGAACGCAATCGAGACCTTGCTCTGCAGGAACTTGATCATGGCATTCGTGTACGACGAAAACGTGCCCACACCCAGCCATTTGACGATGCCCCATAGAAACGCTTTGCCGTTGCCCGCCACCAGATCGCGCACAATCTCGCCGTCTAGCCGCGCCACAACGAGCGAGAGGTAGGTCCGCAGCATGAGGAAGACGCTGTGGCTGACCAACAGACCCGTCTCTTTGCTATTCCATCTGGGTATCATGATGTTGAGCAAGCTGAGGAACTGGTGGAGAAAGGCCAGATTGAGGCCGGGCTTCGTCTGCGGCGGCGGCGCTTGCGCATCACTCGACGTAGCGTCGGCCATGCGGGCTGCGCGCGGAGGCTGGAGGAAGAGTCTACGGTGCGCATCGAACGTGGTCTGCTTGGTAGGGTTGATGACGACTTTGGACGTCGAGTCGCGGTACGGAACGTAGATTGTCCTCGAGCCGTCCTTGTTCCTGAGCCCCGAGTTCCTGCGTAGCAGACGTCTTCCCGTCTCTTTCTCTGCGCGCCGGCTCTTGTACCATCTCCGGCCGCCATAGCCTGCGCCTATTATGGTGAAGAGCAGTGTTATGGTAGACACCAGCTTCGTGAGCTTCGACGCGCCCCAGACGCGGGACTTGAGGAGCGTTGCATAGTGGTCGTAGAGCGCTAGTAGAGGGTCATGAGGTTGTTGTAATGTGGACTGAGCGGCCATTGTGGACCATGGACCTGCTCTCGGGGAAGCCTGTCATGTCTTGGTGTATGAAGACCGTGTATGAAGCTTCACAGTGGTGTACCTTGCATGTGAGCGCCTATGATGCGGTTGCAATTTCGAGCCGAGGCATGTGAATGTGCCACGTGCGCTGGGGAAATCCGGGGATGGATGTGCATCTCCTCCCTCGGCGACCAACACCGCCTTATCACCTGATGTGTATGTGTAGCCATGTAACGATCGTGTCTTTACTCATTACGATTACATGAGCTCTGTCTCTGTGTAAGCAGCAAAAATGCCAATGAACCGCTAACCGCAACATTCCCATACCTCATCTCGAAGCCGCAGGCACTGACGCCGAGAACGCATCCATCGCCTTGACCTCGTTGACCGTCTTATACAACTCGCTCTTCAGCCAAGCACCCAGAATATCATACAAAAACTCCGCTTGCTCGCACGCCCACCCATCGCCCTTCCAATTCGCAAGCACCTCGACCAGCTGCCCGCACTCGTGCAGCTCAAAAAGCACCCTCGGCCCCCTCCGCCGTCGCTGCTCCCGTTCGTCAAACCCGTACATGGCGAATGACAGTGGCCGTATCCGAGCCTCGAAATTCGGCTCTTCGTCAAATACAGGTGTGGTCAGGGGAGACAGGAAACCGGACGTAGAGGGAGGCGAGGCGTATGGACTGCATTCCAGTGCTGGTGATGGTGATGGTGATGATATCGATGCATGGGAGGCTGCGGTGATAGTAACCCCGGCGGCGATTTGATACCATGTGATGATCTTGGAAGTTATGCTGGAGTACAACATGGCGAGATGCGGATCCGAAGAGCAGGGGCAACGGAGCAGTTGTAAGACGCTCTCGATAGCGAGCTTGGTGACGGAGAGGATACAGTCGAACGACTTTTCATCCAAGGTGGGATGGATATGCGTGGATTTTGCGCCGATGACCTTCAGACTTTCGAGCGTAGCGTACGCAACGGTATAACAGCAGTGCGTGGTAGGCGTGGAGATGCTGACTCGCACCGGCATAGCGCTATAGCTGTTCGTGGGTCGACTCTTCGGACTCTGGGGTGCGGACGGGGAAGAGAAGAACTGGGATGGGACCATTGCCGTTGTTGTTTGGTTGAAGCTGCAGTCCATTGGATTGACAATGTCACCACCAACGTAGTCCTTGAGCGCCTGCAGGTCGGGAAAATCGAGCTGCACGGATTGTTTTTTCGCGAATGGATCCCGGAAGATGAACGCATGCTCGTTGGTGTGCGTTGGTCCTGACTCGAATTGTGCCGTTGGCATCGGAGTATCGTCCATGAGGGCAAGGCCTGAGGAACCCATGTTCGTGTAGAATGGCTCAGATTTCATTTCGAAGTTCAGGTCTGGGGTGGTCGGCAAGCTTGGAGTTGGTGTTGGTGACCAGTCAGAAGCCCAATGGGACCCAAAGTCCACATCTGAAAACGGCTGCTGGATGCCCTGGGGCACAGACTCGGGCTGAATCCTGAACTTGCCAAACTCGCCCCCCTCTGGCGATAAGCGTTGCCGCGTCGCTTTGATGAAAGGGGCTTCATCCAGGTTTCTTTTCCTTGTTCGCCCGGGCTTGCCGTGTTTTCTCGAGACGCCGTAGATGCATGGCCAGCCGTTGGCGGAGCAGCGTGCGCAGCTTGGGTGTTCTTTACTGCACTTCACCTTCGATAAGGCACACGAATCGCATGAAGCCCGAAGCTTCAATCTTCTCTCCTTGCCCGGTGCAGATGGTTGAGGTGCTGAAGTAGGCAAAGGCATGATGGAATAGATCGATATCCGACTGTTGGCAGTGATGGAAGATTTCCAGTGAGACTGGTCGTAGAGTAGGAGACATTGTAATCTTTCATATGGCCATTGGCGTGATCCTAGAAGAGTCGGTGTCAGTCGAGAGTAAGCTCAGCGTTGTACTACCATACGTCTCTGGGCAGCTGAGCTCCCACCGCCATCATTATATGAAATGTCTTATATCAAACTACCACATCCGTGTCCACCGTTCTTGTGCGAATTTCGGATCTACCGTAGAGAAATGTAGTGCGACGCATACCATTCACCACGACTAGCTTTTCACCCGCCGCATATCTCAGCCTTCCCCCACTGTAGATCGATCCCCGTTGAGCCACGGTCAAAGGTGGCACGCACACCCTGCCTATCTTGACCCCCGATCCCCCTCCCCTTCTTCAATCCTCACGGTCCTAAACATCTGTGCATGTGCGCACGCTGCAAGCTGAAGCCAGCAAACAGGACGTTTTCAGTCGTAGCGCAGATGTAACGTCCAATGGGGTACCTACCGTGTCTATGTACCGGTACCATAGGTACGGTAGCTGCGTCAGCACTCGATAACTAACTAGTTACCTAATGTATGCTGACTGAGTCCTAGGTGCCTACGTCTTACCGTAACAGGCTACTCGGGCCCAAGGCTGCTATCCGCAGTAAACCCTATATAGCGACCCCACCAGCGACGACAGCGCTACTTTCTATATAGATCCCGAGGAATATCTTATATAGGCTACGCACCAACAATTCCACTCTTACAATATTGATTTTATAAGCGCGCGCCCATACAAAATGGATTTCTAGTGAATGGTTGCGTTGAGATTGTGAATTGCGTTGGGCTCGTAGGCCCGTGCTTCGCACGCGCAATTTCGCGAGAAATTCTGCGGATAGCAGCCTTGGGCCCGAGTAGTTAGCCTATCATCTCTTTCGCGAGCTTCAGCCCGCCCGCCCCTAAAATGTGTGGATCTTATCTAGGTATGCAGTCACACCTCCACCATCTCTGAACCCATATCGAGAAAATGGAACATGCACTATGATATGCCTAGCTACGAGAATTGGCGACTGCATCAAGCGCCCAAGAAAGCTCAAATGTAGTAGGCAACGGTCCATAAACTTGTAGTCCAAGATAGTATACGTGCATTCAATCCCCCGATATATATACAAAACAGCTAGAACCCACCTAAACGCTAGCATAATCTCATCCTAGCCCATTATGTACCCCAAGATACCCAGTATACATCCCATAGAGAACGAAAGTGTGCTAGCGCCGCCATTCATGCAAAGGTATCATAACAAAACACCAAAAGAAAAACCGTTAAACATGTTCACCTAATTAGGAAAAATCTTTCGTACCATACGCCGCCACCTGGGCCCCTCCTCTTCCTCATCCACGTCGCTGGCAGGAGCACGACGAGGGCCCAGCATAGCTAGTGCTCTTTGTCGTGCCCACTCTCGTCGATTTTGTGTAGGGGAGCAGTGATGTGGTTGTTGTTGTGGTTGTTGTTGGGGTTGTTGTTGGGGTTGTGATGAAGGGTAGGATAGTGGTAGTGGCGTATTTGTCGAATCACCCAGCTCGATATCTGCTGGTGGGTGGTTTCGAGCACGTTCTGGGGCACTGAAGATGCGTCGACCGACGATCGCTCCGCCTATCCTACTGCCAAGCGATCCGAGCGCGATTGGCGGACGTGTCGGAGATACAGGAGCCGTGCCGGGCATAGCCGTAGATTGTGTATCGGATACATGTGCGTTGCGCGCCCGCATGCGGCTAATGTGTCGTTCTCGCCGTACCATTACGTTCGTGATCCGAACCGGACATGAGCCCGGGGGCAAGACGCTCTGTTTGCACATTGGACACAAGGACGAGTGGTCCAGAAGGAAGGTATCGATGCAGTCGGGATGGAAGACGTGGTGGCAAGGGAGCTCGCGTACTTGGGTTTCATTTGGCTCGAAGTCGTCCATGCATATGGGGCATGTGGTTTGCGAGAAAGAAGTCGGTACGCCAGACGTTGACATGGTGGGTGCGGACGAGCGGCGGGACAGCGGTGCGGTTTTGTGACCTGTTTCGGCGTCGACGGATGGTGAAAAGACGGCGGGCGCCTGCGACTGCGACTGTGCTTGCGGAGCGGCTCCCGCGGGCTCCTCTGTAGCTCCGGCATTATAGGTGTATATAGGAAGCTTGTCGAGGACTTGTTGTGGGACGGTGAGTCGCTTGACACCCAACGCTTCCAAGTCTACCTCGCCGTTGAGCACGCGCTCGCGGAGGGTGATCCGGCGCCGTCGTTGCATCATGTGCATAACAATAGAGGCAATACTGACTGCGACGAGAAGGACTGCGAGAACGATAACGAGGAAGACCCATAGGCTTGGGAGTCGGTTACTGGTATCTGGATGCATTAGAAACGTCCAGGAAGATGCGCGGAGCCTACTCACCTGTGCTAACGGTTGCCCACAGCCGTACGTAGTCTGTGGGAGCGAATTCCTGTAGTAACTCGTCGCCATTCGGGACGGAGCTCAGGTTGCCAGAGTATAACTTTAACTGATCCATAATGACACTTCCGGTTATGGAGGACAGGGCATAGGTGGGGAAAGTATTGGCGGACTGCCAGCTTCCACCATCTTGCAGATTCCACGAGGCATCGTTGAGGACCGGGGGCTTCGCATTACTTTGGCCCGGCTGATATGTGAAAAAGGCCTGGGTGGCATGCTCTCGCGCGGCCGTAAAGTACTCGATGGTACACTGTGCCGAGTACCAGGGCGCGAAGGCGATGAGCGCATCGTTGTGGAATTGCGGCACGTCGGCCAGTCGTGCGGCATTGGTCGGGACGTAACTCTGTTCGAGCTCCTTGCACTCCGATGTGTGCAGATCGGGCACGTATAGTATGCCGAATGGGTCTTGCTTGGCATCGACGTCTTTGGTGGATAGGGTCTGGATGTTGCCCGGGATGCGGTACTGGAAGGATACGGAATTGTTGAGCGTGATGAACTGGTCTTCGTTGTAGGCCGCGGTAAACAAGCCGATGCGTTGGGCAGCTGGGTGGCACATGGTGTCAGCGACGACTTGGACTCGGACGGAGCGGCGAACTGGGATGACGTACACATGTCGAAGCGCACAAAGAGTACACAGGTGCCAGTAGATTGCGTCAGCTAGCGCGCATGCTGGAAAGGTAGCGTGTGGCCTGAGGGCGTGGACAAGGTAACTATGTAGGACAAGAAGGTAGAGAGACGAACAGTCGCAGCGTGGGTGAACGAGCGAGCATTGGTCTGGGTGCAGAGAGTGCAGTGCAGGTGCAGGTGGCTAGAGCAGAGGCTGGTTCCGGCAGCAGCAGCTCCGCCCCGCCCGGCTTGAGACGGCACCGAGGCCTGCAGAGGCTTAGCAAAAGCTTGTTTGTTAGCGCCGCTTGGCGAGCTTGGCGTGCGGGCTCGCGGAGGACGGGAACGGGGAATGCGAACAACGCCTCCCCAGCATTCCATCGCACAGCGACACCATGGCGCCCACAAGCGTAAGCAGCAAGGCAAAGGCAACCAAGCCCGGCTCTAGGCCGTCCCACGCTCCCCGCAGCCGGAACACGACGCCTCTGCCCCACGTACGCACTTCGGTCGAACCCTCCTCTGCCTCGTCTTCGTCATCGTCATCGTACTTTGGAAACCGCCTCAGCTCCTACCTCAAGAGATGCGACGTCACCGTCGAGGAGATACTCGACAGCGGGGGCAACGGCTCACAAATCCCATCGCACAGTAAACTGCTGAGCATGCGCGACCAGATCGACAAGACGGTCCTGAAGCACGTCGAGTCACGCCTCGTCCAGTCGGAGGGCGCGATAAGAGAGCTCCAGAGTCTGAAGAAGAACCGGGTGCCGCGTGAAAGAGAAAAGGACAAAGATGCGCAAGACCGGGAGCGCAAGCACAAGCTCAAGAAAATCAGCAAGAAGCACGACGATGACGGGAAGCACCCGCCTACAACAGGTGCGCACGGTCTGGCTAGGCAGGACGGTGGTGACGTGAAAGGCAAGTCCACACTAGGCCCCTTCTGCAATATAAACTCGCTCTCCATGATCCCACATCTACCGCTTCTCACTTGCCCACTGACGCTGCAATCAACCGCACACCCACACCGTCAATCATGGCCCGGACGCGACAACCTCTGCTCGACGAGCCCGAGGGCAAAGGACGGGACGACGTACTGACTCCGCCCACAGACAACTCCTCCGCCATCTCGTCGCCAATATCGCAACCCCCACCTTCTGCTGCCGGAGGCCCAGCAGACGCTCCTTCACCCAGCGCATCCGATGTGTCTCACCAGCCAGCCCCCGCACCCGCCGTGCCTCAATTTCAGACCTTCGGGCCCGACCCCGTCAAGTTCGATGACCCGACCATATACCACATACGAGACGTCACGCCTGACATGTCCATTGAGGAGAGGAGGGAGATCTACTGTGTAGCCGATTTCCCACGTGAAGATCTCCGCGACAAAATAGCGGGCTTGCCCCCGGACAAGGACTTTTCCAACGCTAAACCACCGACACAGGTCAATGCTTCTGTCTTCGCCAACTACGTGGAGCCGTACATACGCCCGCTTACGGAAGAGGACGTCGCTTTCTTGAAGGAGCGCGGAGACCGGGCAGCACCTTTCGTGCTCCCTAAGCGGGGCCCGCGCCATTACAAGGAAATATGGGCCGAAGAAGACGGCGCCATGCACATTGACTCGAACGAGCAGCGACCGCCTCCCAACGTACCGCGGGGTGCAGCCGAAGACATATCCGACCATGTGCTTGAAACAGACGATGTGTCTGCTGGGCCGCTGGTTTCGCGATTGATAGCCACATTACGACCCGAAGGACGCGGCACTCAAAGCGGGCGTCACGAGACGAACGGTGTGAACGGAGATGCTATGGACATCGACGAAGGCGCCGGAGTGCAAGCCGATACGAGCAACGATTCTTCTATACCCGCTGCCACCCAGCTCCCCGATATCGCCCAGCCAGGCTGGAAAGCTCCGCAACAAAACGGACGTGTCGAATATGCCGGCATGGAAGACCGTTTACTCATGGAGCTCAAGCACTATGGTCTCATCTCGGATGCTGATGCCGAGGAACAGTCGTACGACTCGCATTTCGACGACGAGGTAGCCCAGAGACTACGCTTCCTCCAAGAAGAACTCCGCAAACAATCCATCGTGAACGGTGCCCGAAAGCAACGTCTTCTTGAACTGACAGAAGAGCGCATAGCCCAGCAAGAATACAACACTATAGCCGACGACCTCGACAACCAACTCAACGCCGCATATCTGAAACGCAACCGCAACATCGGCAAGGGCAAGAAGCAGAACAAGAGGCCGGGTGGTGCGGGAGGTGGTTCGCACCTCGTGCCTAATGCGGGCATCACAAGGCCGGGTGTTGGTGAGCCGATCCGAACACTGATGGAGAGGCGCACACAGTGGATCAAGACAATCGGCCCGGTCGTCCAATATGGCAAGACGGGGCTGCCCACTGAAACCATCTTTGGTGAGGAGAAGATGAAGGAGCTGGAGAATCGTGAGGTGGAGGTTTGGAATACTGAGGCTGAGGAGTAGGATACCCAGCTGAAGGCGAGGGCTAGTGTAAAACCTCAACCATTGCATTGAACACAAGTTAACTGTCATAATTAGGTATAGAATCTCGGAAATAGCATCAAGTCAACTCGTCATCAAAACCCGCAAACCGAAACGTCCTTCCTATGATCTCCTTTCCGCCCAGCAACCTGGCGGGTTGCAAGGGCGGGAGCTCAGAGGCGGGGACGCCGAAAAGTCGTTCAAGCCGCGCCGGATCTGCCAGTGTACCATAAAAGAAGTAGGAAACTGGGTATTCGCGTCCATGTTGTTGTTCGGTGGTGCTGACTGGGAATTGAGGGCGGTGGTGAGGAAGTGTTGCATCGCGGCCTAGCAATGGAATCTCCCCACAGTCCTTGTATGCAAGACCGATTCGAATTTTGGTGAATTTTTACTTGGCGTGGTTGTCCTTTTCGATCCACGCATCGAGGGCGTTGATGCTTGATTGGGAAAGCCGACAAAAGCTCGCTTCTCCATCTTCAGCGGTGCCGCTTTCAAGCTGGGGTACACGCGAGAGGCCGAGAGCGTTGGCTATATCCCGAGGTGTAGACAAGGGGTCCCCGAGACGGAGGAGATACGTTGCCCCTACTCGGCGGCGGGGACGCGTGCGTGAAGTAGTAGGCATGCAGAGATAAGGCTTTGATGAGACGGGTTGTAAGTCCAAGTCTCCGCCTAGTTCCTCGAAAGCCCGTAGCGCTGAGTCGTCTAGCTCGGGATAGTCCATGGCGAACTGTGAACTGACTATAGGTGAATCCGAAGATGTCGGGGCGTATATTAGAGATTTTCGAGATGAACAAGCGAAAAAGGTGGGTGGGCGCAAGCCAGTCTTTATACAACATGCGAACCGTCGACCAAACTTTGGTTCGTAACCATACCTAGGTATATATACCTTGGCAAAAAAAAAGACAGTGAGTCCATAGGTGTAATAATTTAACGCGGGACCAACCCAGTGCAGAACCGAACCGTCTTTTTTACGATATTCGGCTGGACAATAGTACCTAGTGAACTGTTCTTTTTTTTTCCTTTTACGGAACCGCGGTTGGTACCTATGGTACTAGTAGGTATCGATACACTATATTTAGGTACCTACCGTAGGAGTGACACACTACCATACCGATAAATCAATAAAAAACAGTCCAACGATAGTACTTAACTTCACCTTCCACCCCAAAGCAAACCTCTCTCTTATTCAAAAAAAAACCCCCCCTAATCCGCATTCAAAGCCGAGACACTCTATATACCTACCTACATCCCCATCAACGATTCGAAGCCGACACACTCTACTTCCCTTCATACATTCCTTCCTTCCTTCCTTTCTTCCCCCTACACTACGCTGTCTGTATATTGGCGAATCGCTCCTGTGAGAGGGGTTCGAAGGCAGCTAGCGGACAAAATAAAAGGGAAATGGGGAAGAGGTTAGAGGATATGCTGGAAGGGGGGAGAGTGAGGCGGGTTTAGTTTGGAGTTCTTGCGCTTGGTGGGGATGGGGGACGCGTTGTTGGGCTGGGATATACGTCTTTTTTTTGGTGGGAGTTTGGTGGGGTGGGGTTGTATGGTATAGAGGTAAGGGTGTTTTTTTGGGGCGTTGACGCAACGAGACTGGTGTTTCTCCTTTTTTGGCCTTACATGCGTGCTGGTAAGTGCGCCGGATAGCAAGTGAAGGGTGGGGTTCGGCTGGACTACCTGGTTTTAAAGCCTCACGATTCTCATGAATAACCGCTGTAGAAATCCAACAAATTCACTTTTTGGACAACATGTTTTTGTAGTGAACTAGCCTACTAACCCAACACTTTCTAAACAGCTATACATCCACCCCAACCTCACAGCTTATAAACATGAATCACATGCGGATTACAATACGCCAACAAGCCCGTCGTCCCCCACTCGCCCCCAATCCCACTCTCCTTTTGCCCGCCAAAGAACGCCCTCGGCGTCAACTTCTCCCAGCTATTTACAAACACCGACCCGGCTTCGAGCCGCCTCGCCACCGCACTCGCCTTCTCCACATCCGCACCCCAGACACACGCCGCAAGCCCCGTATTCGTGTTGTTGGCGCGCGCAATGACTTCGTCGAGATCGGTCCAGGGCTGTGTGGGTACGATGGGGCCGAAGGGTTCTTCTTGGATGATGCGGGAGTCGTTGGGCGGGTTGTCGATGATGGTGGGTTGGATGAAGTATCCGGGTTTATTACCAGCAGCAGCGACATCTGCGGTACCGGCCGCGAAGGTATACCCTTTGTCTTTGCTGTCCTGGAAGAAGGTTTTGACGCGCTCGTACTGCATTTGGTTCTGGACGGGGCCGAGCATGTTGTCCCCATCATCTGGATTCCCCACCTTCAACGTCTTCGTGAAATTCACCATTTCCTGCAGAAACTCCTTGTAGATGTCGGCGTGGATGTAGATACGTTTGGTAGCGACGCAGACCTGGCCCGAATTTTGAAACGCGCCCATGACGACTTCAGGTGCGGTTTTCTTAATGTCCACGTCCGGCATGATTATCGACGCATCGTTGCCGCCGAGTTCGAGTGTGACGCGCTTCAGCGTTTTGGCTGCGCTTTGCATCACTTTCTTGCCCGTGGCGATGCTGCCCGTGAAGCTGATCTTGGCGATGTCCGCGTGCGAGCACATGGCTGCGCCCAGCTCGTTGTTTCCGCCGACGACTTGAAGGACGCCTGCGGGCAGAATGGATTGGGCGAGCTCGACGAATTTTAGGGCTGTGTAGGGGGTGAAGGGCGAGGGCTTCACTATCATGCAGTTGCCGGTTAGGAGGGCGGGGGCGACTTTTCCGGTGCTGAGCACGAGGGGGAAGTTCCAGGGGCAGATTGCGGCGCAGACGCCTAGGGGCGAGTATTCGGTGTAGACTGTTTTTTCTTCGTCTTCGAATTGCTCGCTTGGGATGGAGAGGGCGCAGTGGTAGCCGATGAAGGCTGCGACACCACCAACTTCGATGGCGGCGAATTTTTTCTGAGGGGACTTGTTACTATTTTGTTTGAATCATGTTGTTTTTCTTCTGGGGACATACTGGCTTGCCGGACTCTTTGCAGAGCAGCGTTACGAATTCGTCGTTGTGTTGCTGGAAAGCTTCTGCAAGCTGGCCGAGGAGCTCCTTTCTCTTCTCAATCGGCGTGTCTCTCCATGCGGGGAAGGCCTTCTTCGCCGCCGCAACCGCATCGTTCAGGTCCTGCTCGCTTGCAATTGGTACATCCCAGAGCTTCTCGCCAGAGGTAGGGTTGACACCATGATGAATCTGGTCCGAGCCACGCTGCTTCCCGTCGATGATGTTGTAGAACTTGTCAAAGTCAAGGGTGGAAATTTTTCCTGGAGACATGATGGTATAGAGATAAGATAAAAGAATAAGGTGTAGGTTATAGTTGATCCAAGGTCTCAACGGGCGCAGCCATCTTCTTGTAGCTGTTGGTAGATGCAAGCTCGCCACCTAGGTGCCATGGCCAAACGCTCCTCGGTACATGTCCCTGGCGCATAGTCCATGATGCTATGGGCTGCTACGCTCTTTACCCCACTTACGTAGCAGAAGCGCGGGGCTAGAAGTATAGGTCAGCCTGGGTCCCCGCAAATTTCTACTGGGCGTCATGAGGCATCGAAAATGGAAGTTTCAGGTTTGCTGAGAATTAAGGCAGAAGATGGTTGTGTACCATGTCGCGGCCTTCAGGTTGTTGTTTGTAAGCATGCCTTTTTTTTTTGGATGGTCGTTAGTGATGTGTACGGTAGCCTGCCCCGCCCCTCCCAACCTCGGAAGATTGCCGCAAAGACCGTGGGAAAAACGCCATGATGCCGCAAATCGCCGGGGGTTTGAAAAGTGGATTTCTTTCTGGCAGCGTTGTCTTTGACCACCAAAAAGTCTCGACTAGCGTTTGAAAAAGTCGACTTCTGGAGCGCAACGGACCAATTTCTGTCCGTGGAGCCTGCGGAAAACCCAGTTGGGCATCACCAAACGGTTTCAGCAGTCTTTGTCGAGGCCGCGGCAATGTATCTCGACTTATGGAGCTCCATGTTATCGTAGCGGTGAGAGCCGTGGGCCAACTGTCTGTTACCTGCAGAGCTTGTTGGATGTCTTACTCTTGGGCGACCTCGGAATGGGAGAGAGGGTGAAAAGAGGTGCAGGTCGCCGAGAAAAGTGAATGAGCGTGGAGCGATAGAGTTGACGTTAAAGCTGTATGGATGCACATGCCTGTCAGCCATGTGCCACTCCTTCCGATCAGCGAATTGATTGCCTGTGGATGTTTAAGGAGCTTCTTTGATTGGTCGACCTCGGGAGCGTTGAAGATCTGCAGCTGGCTCGCCGACTCCTGCGAACGACCTCGTCAGCAACGCCATCAAGTCAACCACAATAATACCTACGTAGTAGATGTCTTTCATTCACTGCCCGCCTGGCGTTTGTGTTTGTATTATGCAAGTCGACCAAGCTCTAGAGATATTCAGCTCTGTGCACAGTCGGGTTGTCTGTACACCTCTCGGTTGCATGCTTGGGTAGTACACAGTAGGTAAGTCGACTTCCGAACACGAGAGACGGACTGCAACTTCGCTTTGCCATTTAAGAGACGGGACATGGCTTGACACGCTCTCCATGATAAGTCTGGTTACTGTAAGAGCTCATCAGTCGCTAGACGCCAAAACTTCTGAGATACCCGGTGAGTGTCATTCGCCTACCATGGCATCTGCAACGTGCCGCGGTATCCAATCTATTTACCCAAGATACGCATCAGCATCTAACAATAGCAACTCAACCATTTATCCCCGCCCTCTCCTTCCACAAACATTATCGCCAACATACCGAGTCCTGAGCATACACTTGTCGCCCTCAGCGCCCTGCGCAACCGTAACCTCGGGCACATGCCGCTGCGCAACCAGCTAGCAGAGCACCGATATGAATCTTGATGAACGATACGAACGCTAAGGAGCTTCTTCCGACCCTCGCACAACCGTTTCGCTGATACGACATAAAAAAAAGGTCTAATGATCCCACCCGCTCGCTAGCGAACGTCCAGCATTCCCCAGACAATATAGCCGTCACCCGTCTGGTTCGTGACCTCGACCACGTCTTGCAATCTATTATATACAACCTTTTCGCCTCAGTCAAGCCTATTTTGTACTCGTCACGCTATGTCAATTTCCACCAGGACCTATTTTTGGACAATCTCTTGTCCATCGCGTGCGATTTACCCCAGGATTTACATGTTCTAGAGCGAGATCGTGCCCTGCGGTTGGACTGCTGAAGCTGTGCTTTCTTGTCGGCTGTCCCGTATCCGGGGTCTACGAGCAATATCGGCGGGCAGATTCATATCCAGAGCATGAGGACACGATACCGGGTTCGCTGCCATGCCCGAGGTTGGGATACAGAGACACGAGCTGCAAGGTTCTGCTATGGTAGCGAGTGGGTATGCTTTGCCGTGCCTGCCCAATCAGCGTGCTTTTACGCCCCGGCCCGTGTGACCGTTGGTTTTCTCCTACTCCTCGTACGTTGAACAGAGTAGTGTGGGAGGGTGGTGGTGAAGCGTCTTGCCATCTTGTGTCCTCGGTCTCGTACCCGGGAGAATACATTGACATATAAGGTCAGTCGTGGCCCGCGGATTGGGGTTTGAAAAGCAACATCACATCTTCATCCATCTCTCCTCAACTACTTCTTGACCTCATCAAGCTATCAGTCAATACATAACACGATGAAGTACACATTCTCCACCCTCGCCCTTGCGGCCCTGTCCGTGGCGGCGCCCGCAAGCCACAGACCCTCATCCTTCTCCATCAAGAACGTCATCTCCGGCGGCTCGGGCTGTCCCCAAGGCAGCATCGACATCGACTGGACCGACAGCAGCGTCCTACCCATCTGTATGTCTCACCCCTCTCTACACAACATACTCTATTCCCTCCCCTACCATAATCTTACCCCACCATGCACCACCCCTCAAACACGACACTAACAAACCCCCCCACCAGACTTCAACAAGGAATTCACCGCCCGCGTCGGCTCCTCCAGCCCCCCCGAATCCTCCCGCAAATTCTGCCAAATAAACCTCTCACTCGACGTCTCCCCGGGGTTCAGCTTCGCCATCTACCACGCCGACTACACGGGCTGGGCCGACCTCGACTCCGGCATCACCGGCGTCGTCAAGTCGACGTACTACTTCTCCGGCTCCCAGGACCAGACCTCGTCCGCCCTCGCCATCAACGGGCCCTTCCATGGCAGGTACTACAAGCAGGATAGCGTCCCGGCTGCTGTCTGGAGTCCCTGTGGTGGCAACGTGCTGTTCAATGTTCATGCTGAGGTTGCGCTTACCCCGATAAATACTAATGGGTATGGCATTTTGAGGGCGCAGACTGAGGCTGGGCGGTTTGGAAGCAATTTGTATGTGCAGTGGCGGAAGTGCTAGGTTGGGATGTGGTGCTGGTGGGTGGGTTGGTTTAAGTGCGGTGTGGGAAGTGGTAGATACCTTATTTTTTGTTTTTTTGTTCGTTTCGAATGTTTGAAAAAAAGTTTTAAAAACCTGTTGGTTTGAATATTGTTTCTCGTTCGTGAAAAAGATGGCATTTGATGAATCCATCACCTTACAATACTAATCTAACCTATTCTTTCGCACTATTATAGTTCCTTCCCCCGTATAGTTCCCACATCAGGGACAAGATCGGCGACTTTGATATATACATATACTGTTGGAAGGCTCACTAGTGAAAGGAAATAACTATGAATGCATTCTGTTCGATGATGGTTGTGTTGTTCTTGCTACGTGAGGGCACTACGGAGGTGTACATGACCTAAAACGAGCAGAGCCGAAGTAGGACCGAGTCGGCCCGTCAGGCCGCGATAAGCGGCCAACGTTCCTACTGATACTCATAATCCGACATATACTCTGCCTTTACAAAAGTCTACTTTCCTTCCTGCCTTGAACATCGTTAATATACCGAACAGTACCTAGCAACACCAGCAACAGACACTACCCACCAAACAAAACAAACCCCGTATAAATCCCCATCCTCACCTCCTAACACAACACGTTCACCTCACAACATCATACAACACATCAACCTCACAACCTACATACCTCAAGCCAAACCAAACCAAACCAGCCCCATTTCCTTGTTCACATACACAAGCACAGTAACGTCATAGGTACGATATGCAGCCCAAGGTTCCGACGCTAACTTACGGAACGGGGCGAGCGCGGCTGAGGCACAAGGTGCGTGAGACAAGCCTTTTTTTTCCTTACAAGGAAGGCAAGGGATTAAGGGGTGGGCGTGAAACGGGGGGAGTTTTGCCTTTGGAATTGGGTAGGCTGGGGCTGGGTGCTCGGGCGTAAAAGGTTGGGGAATTTGGCGGAAGGGAGAGAGGGAGAAGATGATGGGTAGGAAAAGTTATTTTTTAGAAGAGGTGTGGTCAGTTTTTTTCTTCTTAATTATTTTAATTTTGATTTTGAGTTTCATAACTTGTCCAACAGACATAGATTGATTGATGACATTTGTGGAATTTAAAGTGCAAGAATGCCATGCTTGTTACTCTTTCTCCTTTCCACACAGAGTATCGTGTGTGTGTGTGTTCAAGGCCGGAGAGAGAGTATTGGTATGTTGTGGATGTATCTTCGCTGGTAGGATTGGTATATCGTAACGTGTGATGCCTTTGATAGATTCAATCGGGTCTTGCACTTCTCCGCGTGAAAAGAAACGCCTCCGCTCGCTCGTTCGTGGCGGCAATAAAAAAAATCAAGGTCGCTAATTCGGATTTCTTCTGTCTGGAGAGAGAGATTGGTGCGTACGGGGTCTACATGGACATTTGTACGTGGAAAAAAGGTGTGGTGGTATCGTGCGTGGGGTATAGTGGTTTGGAAGCGAAGGGTGGTTGTGCTTGAAGTTGGAAATCAAATGTGACTATGCCGTCATTTTCCGGGCGGTGGAGCCGCGCTTGGGGAGGGTCCAGGGTTGCGGGCAGACGATCTGGGTGCAAGTTAGACCAAAGAAGTAACTAGTTGTGAATGATGGGACTGTCGACGTACCTCGCCTTCGCTAAACGCCCAAAAGTAGGCTCCCATGCCGATGATGTAGTAGAGTCCTGAGTTTGTGCCCTGGTAGATCAAGAGCGCACAGAGCGCACTCAATGGGTAGACGATCAAGCGCGCTTCGATGGAGCGGTGCAGTCCGGTGCCCGCGAGCAGCGGCAGTGGCCATTCCCATGCGAGACCGAGGAAGCCGAGGATCATGTTGATGACTTGCAGGACGGGGATCGGCTTCACAGCTCCATCGAGATTCTTGGTGAGGAAATCCCAGAAGATCTTCGGCCAAAAGAAGGCTTCGAGCGCGGCTGCTATTTGATCTTTTGGTTCGATTAGTAAACTGTGGAGGTTTGTGAATGGTTGTTGGGCCGGTATCTTACAAGCAGCAGCGGTGAGAATGACGAGGCGCGCCCAATGGTTCTTGATTAACTTGCCCATCGCGGATTAAAAAGAAAGGATACGAGCAGTAAACCGAGCCCGCGGTCGTTTAAGAAAGGAAAATAGAATAAAAAAAGAAGGTGGAAAGAAAGTAAGCGGATAGGTCCCTTCGACTACCAGTAGCCTCAACGACAGATGACCATCGACAGTCGTTGGGCGTGGCAGATGGGGTTTTGTTATAGCAGTGCCTGGCTCGCAGCAGCGGTTCGGGACCCAGGCAGAAAGCGGTAAAGCTCGTTGAGTCGTCAGGCACAGATGGCGCGGTGATGTCGGTGCGCCAGGAATTCTCACGGGCTGAGGCAGAGGCGAGTCTCAGGCTTGTTAGGTGTTCAGGCAGAGTCGTGGTGCCGTTGCGGTTCGCGACGTGAGGTGTGTCAGTACAGCAGAGCGACAGCGGGGAGGTGACCGCAATTGTAAAGAGGGTTTATGCGCCGGGGTGTCGCATCTAATCCTGGACGAGCCGGGCTGGGCGGGACTGGGGTGAAGGAAAGGTGACTTGGGCACAGTAGCCGCTGGACCCACACGGCCTTGATTGGGTGGCTGCGGTGCTGCTGCAGGCGAGGTGCCAACGAGGCCAGCCACTCTGCAGCCCCCGTCCCACAGGCCTGGATGGAGTTGGATGGCCCGCTGCCGCATTAGTCTATCTTCGCTGTATCCTATGGGCGTTCATCGTCCGCCGCTTGGCACAGGTGGTGTCGGGTGGAGGACGCTAGCCATGTGACTTGCAGCCTTCACGTGGTCCACGGCAAGCGAAGGATGCCATTATTGTTCAACGCAAGTCTTCTATACCGCTCTTTCTTCCATGACACCGTCGATTGTGCGACTTGCGCGCCGTTTGGCAGACCAGCTGCACGATTGGGAGGCAATTTGCGAAGATCGTTGGCTGGCACGACGCCTTGAGTTTTGCCGCTGGGCCCGTGGAAGCCAAACCGCAGCAATGCGAACAACTGGATCCCGCAGATCGGACAACTAATTCTCCGCTTGGCTGCTGCTGCCAGGGACGGCACGGCAATGCTCGACTTGCGGACACCTCACTCCCGGTTTCTCCTGCTGCCTTATTCAGCATAGAAGGCAATATCGAAGGCCTTCCTGGCGCCTGAGGCCGCATCATCAAACAACATCATACGACAAAGTTTACTTTAGATGCCCTTTGTGGCTGTCAATGCCATCATTCCCCACACTCTCAGGCATGACAGCCGTTGACGCAAAATAAAGTCGTACGATACTCGTTCAGTATCAGTTCCCGACGGCTGTCAAGCTTCTGCATGTCTGTTGCCAGGCGATTAATTGCCGTCGCCTAGGAGGATGCTGGAGGTGCTCAATTGGAGTGTATGTGTATCAGAGGAAGGGTGCAGAGAACAATGGCCTGATGTTGTTTTCGGTACTCCATACCGTACATGTGTGGCCAAGTCCTCATGGCAGAAGAGAGAGTTGATGTCACATCAAAGGCATTCATTATTGCTGCCTCCCGATTAGGAAGTTACGATAGCAGCCTCGTGGCGATGGTCGAATGAAGTATCATCTGAGCAACACCAGATATCACACCATCCTACACTATCACTCAGCATCACAGGCTTGTTGACTCCATCACATTGCCGAGAGACTGCTCTCCTCGGCCTCGTTTGCGACTGCACACGGCTCTTGATATCACAACCCTAAAGCGAGGCTAACGAAATTCACGTCGGAGACCAGCCATCCACGAGGCCGGTAATCCGCAATCGTTGCCGTCCGACCACCGTGGGTTCCCAAAATAAACGCGAGATCTGGTACACCTGCAGCGAGCACAGCGCAGCAACGGGCACAAACTTTGTGGGGGTACCTGAGCGCGTACTGGCCGCCGCTCATTGGCAGTGCGCTCCACGCCGCGAGTTTTAGCGTCACCAACCACGACAGAGAGTGGCATCGAGAGGTTCGGATTCAGTCTTTGCGGACGCCTCGGCGTAAAGTTTTGACAAGCGCGCTCCATGACTTCTTTTCTCGGCCTACATGGCTTTGGCTTCGGTGCAGTGCTTCTACGCAAGGGGTCTGTAGTCGCCACTTCGAAGATACCCGAGTGCAATCACTCCGTTCCTCACTGAAAGCCAAACACCACAGCAAATCCTATCCTAAACTCTTTGCCTGTAACGACTTTTATGTAGCGCACAACTGCTTTAGCGATTCATCCAAATACCCAGCCTGCATTCTCGTTTTTCTACGTCACGGCTTCCAACGCGCATCGTTTCAGCGCATCCCTGCGTATTAAGTTCACCCCTTCAACAAATCTCCAACCCATCGCCATTCGGCACTTCGAAGACAGGCAGCGGCTCAGGCATAACGATCAACATCTATCCTAGATTGTGAATTTGCACCAGCTGCAGAAATTACAAGTCGCAACTTCAGCGACGCCCCTACAGCCTCACGAAAAGGACCATCCACCAGATCCACCAGCGAAACGACATCCGCATCGTCCCGGACTAGCATACCGTGCGCATTGCTCCAAGACGATTAGCGGCCTTGAGGCTCCGGACATTTTCCCTTAAACGCAAGGAAACCATGGTTTTGTGCCTGGTGCTTCAGGTTTGAGACGCTCTTCACACACTAGGCGCTCGCGCATAGCCGCAAACCCCTCCTCCCACCTCGAAACCTCAGATTTGCTCCTTAGGCTCATTGAGGTCTGGTGGCAACCCCCATTAGCCTGCGTCATACTCCTTTTGGTTCTCTTCTTCTGTCATCCAGCTTAACACATCTGGTATATATACAGCAAGGGTACCGGTTTGAGCCACATCCGTACCGAGGAGACCCTGTCGGTTTCAGGCACAGCGTGCCGCTCTACCCAGTCGTGCCAGTCTTGCACGGCTCTCTCGACTCCCACCTGATCTGCATCCTTAGGCTCGGCTGTCCTAAGGCTTGAACATTCTAATACCCTTGGTGCCCTGTACGCCTTGGATCGTCCTTCACCTCCGCTCTCTTCCACCTCACCCATTACTTCGCCCATCCCTGGACGCCGACGTTCTTTTCTTCACTTCGTATCTGGCTGGCCGGGTCGAACTTCGACTGGATCGTTTCTTGACTGGTTGGGGTTCGCTTATACTACGCGTACACTTTTTTTTAATCCAACGCCTAATCACCGTTGAGCGGCCGCCTTGCGGTAGACCTTTGGATGCTTAGCGACAAGCTTGTGGCACAGAAGGAATTAATACCGACATCATGGCAGCAGGCGAAGTCTCCTTCGCTCGGCTTTTAACGCCCTCGAAACTCATCTTCCATTTCTTCTTTTGGGGCTTTCATTGGGCACTGTTCGGTATAGGATGGTAGGTAACCCAACTTGACTATGACTTCGTCTCGCAGCTAAAACCATCGTAGGTGGAAACAAGCAGGCGACGCACGTCTAGCACCGCTCAACGCGCTTCAGTTTTCAGTATGGATATCACGAGGAGCAGGTCTGGTCCTATCAGTCGACACCATGGTCATTCTTTTGCCCATGTGCCGGAACATTCTTCGCTGGCTCCGACCAAAAGCACGCTGGGCACCTATAGATGAGTCGATGTGGTTTCATCGACAAGTGGCCTACGCCATGCTTTTCTTCACCGTTGTCCACACGGCCGCGCATTACGTCAAGTAAGCACATTGCGACGCTTGAAGCAGGCCGAATGCTAACAACGGCAGCTTCTACAACGTTGAACGTACCCAGGTCCGACCTGAAATTGCCCTTGAAATCCACTATACCCAAGCTGGTGGCATTACCGGGCACATCATGCTGCTGTGTATGCTTTTGATCTACACAACCGCACATCACAGGATCCGACAGCAATCGTTCGAGACGTTCTGGTACACGCATCACCTATTCATCCCGTTCCTGCTCGGCATGTACACACACGCAACCCACTGCTTCGTCCGCGACACTGCGCAGCCCTTTTCTCCCTTTGACCACGACAACTTCTGGAACCACTGCATCGGCTATGAGGGCTGGCGATGGGAGCTTGTCGGCGGTGGTCTATATTTCCTAGACCGTCTATACCGTGAGATCCGCTGCAGGCGCCAGACAGAGATCGTCAAGGTCGTCCGCCATCCGTACGGTAAGTCGAGCTTTCAAAAAACTACTATCCATGAAAACGCAGCTAACAGTTAGTAGATGCTGTCGAGATCCAGTTCACCAAGCCCAGCATGAAGTACAAGCCCGGACAATGGCTTTTCCTCAATTGCCCAGAAGTCAGCTACTACCAGTGGCATCCCTTCACCATCACCTCCTGCCCCGAGGACAACTACATCTCCGTGCACGTGCGTCAAGTCGGAGACTTCACGCGCACGCTCGCCGACGCCCTCGGCGCCGGGCCGTCGCAATCCAAGCTCTACGACGAGCTCGACCCCAACGGCATGTACGAGATTGCGCTGCAACACGGCCAAAAGATGCCCGCGCTCCGCATCGACGGGCCGTACGGCGCGCCCGCCGAAGACGTGTTCGAAAACGAAGTCGCGGTCCTGATCGGAACCGGTATCGGCGTCACGCCCTGGGCCTCGATCCTCAAGTCCATCTGGCACCTGCGCCTCAGCCCCAACCCACCCAAGCGTCTGCGCCGCGTCGAATTCATATGGGTCTGCAAAGACACGTCGTCGTTTGAATGGTTCCAGAACCTGCTCTCCTCGCTCGAAGCACAATCGCTCGGTGGCTCCGACGGCGACCAATTCCTGCGCATACACACGTACCTCACCCAAAAGATGGACGTCAACACCGCTCAAAACATTGTTCTGAATTCCGTCGGTACCGATAAGGATCCCCTGACTGAACTCAAATCTCGGACCAACTTCGGTCGCCCGGATTTCCAGCGCTTGCTGTGTGGCATGCGCGATGGCATCCTCGATCGCACGTATATGAATGGGTTGGAGAGCACGTTGAGGACGGAGGTGGGTGTTTATTTCTGTGGGCCCAATGTTGCGGCGCGCAGTATTAAGAAGGCGTGTAAGCAGGCGACGTGCCAGGAAGTCAACTTTAAGTTTTGGAAGGAGCATTTTTAGAGCTTGGGGCTGTGGGATGTGTATGGGCGAGTGTGGCAAGATTTTTCCAATTTGTATGCTCTTTTTTTTTCTTAGGAAGAAATTCTTTTGAGTGTCGTTATGGGGTGTCGTGTTCCTATGGGTTCACTTTTTGTTTATGCTGTGTGTGTGTCTAGTTTCTTTTTTGTACACTTACGAAAGAAAGAAAGAAAGAAAGAAAACCGATACCTATCACCGAGCTTCATTGACTTCCGTGCTGTAGCCCTCGTGAACGAACCCTCAAAACCCTCCCCAACTCCCATCCCATCCCCTACGCGCCCGATCCCGATCCCCACCCCCCACCAATCTCGGCCCACCCCCCACCCGAACTTGCGCATAACCACACCTAGCCACTCCATACCAACCGCCCGCATAAACGAAACCACAACTGCCTCACCCGCCCCTCAGGCCAACACCAGCATACACACATCTAATAAACACGCGATACGGCATCCTGCTCACGCCATCCTCCCAACTCAAACGTTCGTTATGCCAGGACTGCGACGGGAGACATAGGTAAAATGGGAAAGGAAAGGAAAAAAAGAAGGCGTCGGATAGGGCCGCCTGCCTTGACGCCACCATTACGCCACGGGTGGTGTAGGCGCGCGGTGATTTCTTCCACCAACGCTGGAGGTTTATTTGGTGGGTGGTCGTGGTGGGATATAGTTGGATCTTGGTATTGGTATTGTTATCGCGGTGGGGTTGGGTACGGTGGTGTTATCGCGCTTGGATATGGATCGGTCTAGATGGGCGTTGGCTGTGTAGGTAGCACAGGTCAAATGAAGGATTTCCTGGTACGTGAGACAGAACCGGGAAATAAAAAATCAAAGAGTGATCAAATTGAGAAAAAGTCCTTCATTCATCGTTAGGTAGATACGCATTTGAAAGTAGGATAAAGACTCCATTGAGAAAGCGAAAAAAAACAAGAAAGAAAAAACGCCAACATAGTCTATATAGCCGCCGTTATGTATCATTCCTCCCACGCCCAAACATTCAACAACCATCTAATCCAAGCTCTGAATCTGCACCTTAATACAGCCCGTCTTGGGATCCGCCGCCGTCCTAAACGCCTCGACCGCATCCTCGAGCTTAAACCGATGCGTAACCAACTTACTTAGATCAATCACTCCACTCTTGTACAACCGAATGGCCTTGGGCCACGTATTGCAGTAGCGGTACTGGAACTGCAGGTCCACCTCCCTCGTACTCAGCCTCATGAACGGGATCTTCATCTCGTTCTTGCCGACGCCAATGACAAAGACTTTGCCTCCAAACTTGACGGTTTGGATAGCGGCGTTGATGGAGGATTCGACGCCTGTGCATTCCATGGCGTGCGAGGGCTCGACGCCTTCTGTGAGTTTGAGGATGGCGGCTTGGAAGTCTTGTGGGCTGTGGGAGAATTCGACTTTGTGCGTGAGGACGTTGGGGACGAGTTCTTTGGCGAAGGCGAGCCGGCCGGCGTCGATGTCGGTTATGACTATCGGGGACGCGCCTGCGGCTTTGCAGCAGAGGAGCGTGACGAGGCCGATGGGGCCGGCGCCACAGACGATGACTGGGTCGCCGAGTCGCACGTTGGCGCGGTCCATACCGGCGAGGGCCACGGATAGTGGTTCCAGCATCGCGCCGTCTTCAAATGTCATGCTGTCCGGGAGCTTGTGGCACCACATGGCAGGGTGCTTGAGGTAGCGGCGCAACAGGCCGGTGACGGGCGGCGTAGAAAGGAATTGTACGCTCTCGCAGCCGTTGTAGCGACCGGTAAGGCAGGGCTCGCATTGTCCGCAGATGATGTTTGGTTCGATGGCTACGCGATCGCCGGGCTTGAGGTGGGAAACGGAGGGGTGGACGGCCATGACTGTGCCAGCGGATTCGTGGCCCAGGACGTGTGTGTCTTCTACGATCATGGGGCCTATGCAGCCCTGGTAAGGAAGTTAGTATTCTGTACGTCCTCCCCTGTTTTTTTTTCCGGTACGAGGTGGACTTTTCGGGGTCGGGAAAATTGGGTTCAACAACTTACAGCGTGCCAGAAGTGGATATCGCTTCCGCAAATTCCTGTGCTCTTGACATTCAACAGAACCTCCCCCGGCTTCAAATCTCCTCCCCTCCGTACCTCCTCCAGACTGGGCTCCGCCTCCGCAACCCACAGATCGTGGGCTGGGTTTGTGTAGACACCAATATTGGCCTTGGTGGGCTTGACATCAGTGCCATTCACCATTTTGGCTGCGATGCCGTTGGGCATGTTGACCTCGGTCGCGGTCACGGTTGTGCCGTTCATCTTCGCCTTGTTGTCGTTAAGCGCGCTCTTGATCTCAGACGCCCAGCTAGTGAAGAGAGGAAGGGAGGCCATAGGAATAGGAAAGCAAACGAAGAGCGGCAGAAGGGAAGGACGTCTACAAAAGAAAAGAAAAAAAAACGGAGCGTCAATTGCAATAGATCACCTGGCCCCCTTCTTGAGCTCCGTCTCCTACTCCCGCGACGGAACGATTGGTGCGGGGCATTTGTTAGGAGTCAATTCCTTTCAAACGTCACAACAGACCCCACCGCGTGTGGGAGAGGAAGTTCCACGAATGAGAGGCGGCGCAAGTCCGCAAGACGGGATGCAGGGTGCCTAGCCTATACTGCATGGGGCAGCATAGCCTGGCCCTCCGAGCCGGTGCACGGCTCAAGACAGATTCCACGATGGCAGATGGTGTGGTGTTGAGTAGAGTGCCCGCGTCGGTGCCTCGGTTCACGCCCGAGTGTGGGCCGTCGGCGATTTGCCGAAAGGGAAATCTAAGCGCGGCGGCTGGGTTTTGCACTGCACGTGACGGGAGACGGTGTGTGCCATGCGATGGAATAATGGGAGAATGTTTTCATGGTGGATGAGATGTGTCTTGCACGGTCACTTGCTAGGTAAAACTGATATCTCTCCTCACACCTTCCACGCCTTGCCGACGAATTCTTCCACGTCCTCCCACAGCACCTTCGGCTGCTCCAACGCGGCGAAATGGCCACCATGCTCATGCTGCCTGTAGAAGACCAGGTTGTTGTCCTTCTCGATTTCACCCTTGATCCCGGGCGTCACCTCGTACGGGAAGGAGGAGAACCCCATCGGCTTGCTCGTGTTTCCCATTTCAGGGCGCTCAGCCGGGTCGAGGAACTGGCGGTAAATGTACAAGCAGGCCGGAAAGGAGCCGGTGAACCAGTAGAGTGAGATATCCGTCAGCATGGTGTCGAGGGAAGGGTCTTCTTCTGTCCATTCGAGCAATTTTTCGCCGATCCTAACAGGGTGTTAGATGTGTCTGACGTCTAGAGTGGTTTGGGCAGGGGTAACGCACCATGCGAGGATGGCGAGGGGATTTGAACATAGCACGCTTCCAATCGTACTCGGTCGTGTTCCGTGTATTTGTGAATATGCGAATCCTGTTGTCATGAACTTCTTGGATCGCTCGAGCGCGACTTTGTCCATCGCAGTCAATGGTGTGTTTTCGTCTGGTGGGGGGAGCATGCCCATCATGTTCACTACGCAACATTGATCGTTAGTATCTCCATACTCGGATTCTGGACAGGCCACCTACGATGGATACCGACACAAGGTTCGTACGTGTTGGCCATAGCCTGGGCGACAAAACTACCCACATCTCCTCCCTGGGCAAGGTACTTGTTGAAGCCGAGATTGACCATCAATTGGTTCACGATGCGGGCGGTATCGTCTAGCGTCCACTTCTTTTCGATGGATTGTATAGCACTGAGCGGATAGCCAGGCAGCGAAGGAACGATGATGTGGTA
The DNA here is from genome assembly GCA_010015605.1 of Decorospora gaudefroyi. Taxonomy (NCBI): domain Eukaryota; kingdom Fungi; phylum Ascomycota; class Dothideomycetes; order Pleosporales; family Pleosporaceae; genus Decorospora; species Decorospora gaudefroyi. Next base: position 172,319 of record ML975283.1, read on the forward strand.
TGGTAGATCCTCGGTCGAATACTGTTCCTTGATCAATGCGAGCATGGGCAAGAACTCAATGAAGCTCCCCGGCCACCCGTGCATAAAGACGATGGGTACTGCATCCTTCTTCTTGGAAAAGAGAGCAACGAAGTGCAGGTCAGTCTGTTCAATCTGCATCCTATAGTTGGGGAAGGAGTTGATGTGCTTTTCCTGTGCACGCCAATTATACTGGTTCAGCCAGTAGTCTTTGGCTTCGGCAAGCCATTTTCGAGTGACACCATACCGGCGGTCCTCTTGCTGTCCTTCCCATGTCTCAGGCGCGAGTTTGGAAAGTTGGAGCAGTTGACGCCATTCCAAGATGTCTTGGTCGGAGATGTTGAGTGTGAAGGGGTGCGCACACTCTGGTAGTGTGTAAGACATTTTCGTGGTAGTTCGCTGTATGTGTTGTGGGGGTGTTGGTGTAAGTAACGTCCCTGCGTAACGGGACACTCTGCCACACGCGGTGTGAAAAAAACGCCCCACTCACAAATGACTTGGCGCATCACCATAATATGAGAACACCACCAAAACAGCATGTAATATCGCATTTTCGAGCTGGAATCAATATTAAAGCTGTATAATTGTATATATTTGCTATCTTGGCCAGTTTTCTTAGTGTTGAGGAGCTGTAGGGGTGGTTTTGTCGGGGCTTCTGCACTCAAAACCCGGTCATTCTTCCCTCCATATCAATGCAAGTTTGAAGACGTTTTGGCATGCTATCTATACGAGTATTAATGAATTCCTGGCTCACATGAGACCAGCCCTCCCTTGCTAGCTCCCTGGTTTCGAACTCATCCCAATGGGGATACTTCTTGAGTTGCTGTTTCATAGGTTGCCAGCAGTTCTCAATCGGGGCGAGGTTAGGAGAATTCGCGCAGTTGAAGAAGTAATCCAGGTTATTCTGACGTTTCCAGGTGGCGACTATATTGGTTTGGGACCCTCCTCCATGCCCAGAGTCGTTATCTTCTTCGAGAATGAATAGAGCTTTTGTAGGACCTAACCATTGTTTCACCACGGGCTTAAGGATCTGATCCCTATATACCTTGAGGGAGAGTTTCCCGTTCTTGTTGCCCGCATTCTTGTAGAATATGAGGTCGCTCTTGAATTCGTAGCCCACGGCGGCCCATATATGGGAGGTTTCCCATTCACGCTCGTCATCCCGATTGAGCTGGTCCTGAATACAATCACCGCAATAACGTTCCCCCGGCTTCCGAATGATCCGGAGCTTCCGCTGAGGCCCTACACGACAGTGTAATTCATCAGAGAAGCGTACGTCCCTCCAGTCTTCCTTATTAGGTTTGAGTGAAAGCATAGTTTCTGAATAATGTACTCGTTCCTTGGCACAACGTTGGGAGACCCAGCCCTTCGTACAGGCAATACATTTGTGGTAATTCATTGATCCTATGTGGGTTCGAAACGTCTGTCCAGATACCTCAAAGTCCAATTCACTCGCAAGCTGGTCCCATGACAGGACGCGGGCCTCCCAGCCCACATCTTAGAGGAATCTGTCAGCTTGTTCCAGTTGTTTGGGTGAAAAATTTGACTTTCTACCACGGTTTTCTGGAACAATCTCGTTGTTGTGATGCCTCCTATCCATCATCTAATTGTCCTGTCAAAGTATAGCCCATCCCTGCTCTTTTGAGACGTTGTGGAAACGGAATAGGTCCATATAGTTGTAGTGCAGCCCAAGGTGATCCATGTACTCCGCAGCGCCCTTTATACGGGCCTTTTTTGGGGTATCAAAGTCAGAAATACGCAAACGAGACATGGAGAAGAAGATGCGCGCAAAAAATCCCGATTAATATGGAGTGGTGGTGGAGATATTGGGGGTGGTGGGTGAATAAGCTGCATTTGGTTGGGTGCGCGGCACACCGGGGCTAGAGAGTGGGCTCTTTTTTACAGCGCGTGCCTGCGTGGCGGGACGCCGCGGACACCCACCAACACAACCAACGCAACAACAGGCTAGAGGTATACAGACTCTCGGGATAGCAGCCTTGAGCTGCAAAGTTTATCCGCGCTTGAAGTCTTCTAGAAATACGTTCTGCTTGCCGCGCAATACGACAATCTGGTATAAGCGTCAAGCGACCGCCTAGCTTTAGCTGGCAGTCAGTGCTGAGACAGCTTATGCATCTTGTTAGGAGTATATCAACTTACAGCTTGTTATATTATCATCCTATTCCGAGTACTGCGATCAAGCTCGAGAGGCTGTCGTGCTGTTGTGCTAATTCCAAGTCCGCCTGCTAGAAGTGCCCGATGAAGAGGCCCCGTACACCGACCTTAAAGTAGCTTAGCGGTAATCTATCGCTGCTGACACTAGATCTGTGGCTGTGTGGCTGTGCGGCTGTGTGGCGCTTTTGCTAAGCGCTCTAGGACACTAAAAAATCGGCTCGGATTGGGAGCAGGGCTACGTGATGCTGAACCCTGGTGGCTTAGTCACCCTGCCGCCGCTTGCCCCACCATCGAGCTTTGAAATCAAGACAAGTTTGAATGGTAAGCTAGTTTTGTTGGTATGGGTTATGGATCTTCGTTTTTTGGCTACAATACCATGGACTTTTATAGTATGTCAGAGGGTCTAGGCGTGATCAGGCGCCTCCGCGCTTGAAAGAGTTCCTTTCAGGAGCCAGCTGCAACTGTGCCTCCCCTCACTCGTGCTTCTGATAAATTTTACCATGTTTATTTTTGCTCTCCGTGTTCCCCATGTCACCTAGTGGATCTCAAGGATGTGCTGATACAATGTGGCAAGAGAATGACCAAAGTTTATGCTTCGTTCCCAACAATATAAAGCCCCAGTTGAGAGGAGGTGTAGTGTCGCTGGGTATCTATAGGAGGGTTGTCCCCACAATTGAGCATTAGACCGACTTTGCCGCCTCCTCTAATCCTTTCTTGACATCATCCTTCGAGCCACCCTTCTTTACAAATGCACTGGCCATCACGGAATGAGCACCCCCATGGTCACCCTCCACTGTCTGATGGAAGATGGAACCTTTCCAGCATTAGGCTGCATCTGAAACTTGTTGTATACGCCGTCTGCTCGGGAAACTTCTCCATCATAGTCCCAGCGGACTCCAACCCGTTCTTGATCCGCTGAACTTTTAGGATAGACGGTTTTGCCTCTCCCAACAGTCACATCAGTAAACTTCTTGTTGAAAAGAGTGGATGGTCCACTGATAGCTCTCACGTGATCGCGCGTAGTTAGTGTCTTGGCAGCCACTGAGAGCCTCGTACAGGCTCTCACGCGCCTTCCGATAGACATCACATAATGCCAAAACTTGTGTTTTTCATCACTTCTTCCAAGCGTTGCCATCAACAGCTTTGCTGACAGCGGAACTGATTGACTTCTTCATTATGCTCAGAGGCTGTGATTGAGATGTTAGCTTTACCCGCTTTATGGATATAGAGCATGTTCTTACATCTGAAGAAGGAGTTGCGGAAGCCAACAAAGTCGAAGTAGGGAGCGCGGGTTCGTAATGACTTAGGTATGTAATGGGTCTGAGGACATGTAAAACACGGATATGAGTGGTTTAAATAGAAATGGCCACGGAAGAACAGACAAGAGGATATGTACTTCCGGTAGACCAGCACACCAAGAACACATGATGCGTTACGCGCCGACGCTAGTTCGGAGAGCGGTTTAAGTGTTAATGCACGCCAACAGTGATCCAAGCGTTTCGGTCGGGTTGCTCCGCAATCCGCTGCAGCGAACTCTTCCCTTGCGCTACGCCACTCCACTGCGCGATTGTCAAACACCAGCGCCTCTCTGATCGGCTCCACGGAATCACTCCACGCGCCCAAACTCGACCAGGGATCCAGAAACTTACTGCGACAGAAGAGCAGACGATCGTCCGATATATCCTTGACCTTGATTCGCGAGGATTTGCGCCCCGGCTGTGCGAGGTGGCAGATATGGCCGATAAAATACTGGGTGTACGCGGTGGGAAGCCTGTAGGCAAGAACCGGGCTGAGCGCTTCGTGACGCGGCTGAGCTCAAAATGGCCTTCAATCGAGCTAAGGATAGGCAGAGGATACTGCAGGAAGATCCTGCGATCATTAGCGCGTGGTTCACGCTGGTGGAGGAGACTAAAGCCAAGTACGGCGTCCACGA